>JANKKI010000427.1:97500-130000 GCA_025175665.1 Cinchona pubescens | reverse complement strand
TGTTCCTTGGTTATCAGTCAAGAATAATTCCCACAATGAAGAAAATAAATATCCATAGTCAAGTCGAATTCCTTTAAAAACACAAAGAACAGATTCAATTGCATTTTTCCTAGCTCAGTACTAATGTCCATCAATAGGCAATAACAAATTGGTAACCAAGGTGTACAAAATATTGAGCTTAGGACTAAGCAAAGTAGTTTTGGCTTCAGAAGCCTGTTTAAAATCAACATGAGCAAAAAATTTACTTGACTTCCTCGATTTCAAATTGAGTATCAAAAGTAGGCCATTTTTCAAAGGAAAATAAATATGAGATTTCATTGGAAGGAAGAACATCACATGCAAAAATCAAATTATTGACATTGAAATTAAACTCAAGATTGATGTGACTCACACGAGATACTAAGTTTCGAACAGTTGAACCTATGCGAAGATTAGAAATAAATTGTAAGACCATATCATGATACACAGGCAAGTCAAGATGAATCAAATTCCCCCATTTTTGTTGTTCAAAACATTCCTTAATAAAAGCCAAGTTTAATTCGTCCAACATGCTTGGGAAACAGGACATGGCACAAAAATAGATTTTCTAAGCAAGGATGCGTACCTATAAGATGCCTTGGCATCAATGAATTTAGGCAAGGTGGGACTTGGAGTGGGTTGAGGATTGGTTAAGGTTTGGCCCTGTACTGGAGCTTTTTCCTTTGATTTCTTGGCTCTGGTGCCCGTTGAAGAGCTCTACGCGTGAATGAGCCATCTTGAATTAGAGGTAGGAGTTGAAAGTGTGAAAATGAGAGTGAAGAGATTCTAGTGAGATTGGAGGAAGAGGGATGTTAATACGGTGGAAAGGAGTTGAAATAGGGTTTATGAAGAGATAAGAGGATGAATTTCTTGACAAATTTCAGAGAAGTATGGAGAATTGAAGTAATTTGAAGTTGTACCTTTTTATTGCCATAGCTAGGGTTCGGTGGTGGTAGAATGTCCAAAAAGGGGAAAATGAAAGGTTTTAAACAAATAGAACAGTCGTTCAAATGTCTGAACGATTGATATTATCGTCCGTCCATTCATCTGACCCAGTGTCCAAAGGGATGTCGGTCGTGAT
The DNA here is from genome assembly GCA_025175665.1 of Cinchona pubescens. NCBI lineage: Eukaryota > Viridiplantae > Streptophyta > Magnoliopsida > Gentianales > Rubiaceae > Cinchona > Cinchona pubescens. Next base: position 128,901 of record JANKKI010000427.1, on the reverse strand, counting down.
CGTCCGTTCATTTTTCCAGAGAGTTTGAAGAAAAGGATGAAGCGTTTGGACAAAATAAAACTTCCAAAACCAAAAGTAAGAAAAAAGACAGAGTCCGGAAGGATATTTTTGTCTGAGAGAACAGAGAGTTTAGGGAGCATATTTGCGTTTGAAAACACAACTCACAAGTTTTTGAAATCTAAAATGCTCAAGCAAGTTCTGAGAAATTTGAAACGAGTGGTAAAGGTTTTGTAAAAATATTAGCCAATTGATCTTTTGTGCAAACAAATTCAACACAAATTTCCTTTGTACAAACATTATCTCTTATAAAATAATGCTTGACATCAATGTGCTTTGTTCTAGGATGCAAAACAAGATTTTTAGTGAGATTAATTGCATTAGTATTATCGCATCTAATAGGCACACAATCAAAAGTAACACCAAAATCTTTTAAAGTGTGTTTCATCTAAAGAAGTTGAGTACAACAATTTTCCGCAACAATACATTCGGTTTCAGTCGTAGACAATGAAATGGAGCTTTGTTTCTTGCAAAACAAAACACCAAACAATTACTCAAAAAGTGACACATAGCACTAGTACTTTTTCTATCAATTTTACAACCAGTAAAGTCATCCGAGTAACTAATCAAATCAAAACTAGTGAATTTAAGGATACCAAAAACCATAATTCAATGTTCCTTTCAAGTATCTAAAAATTCTTGTGCCAGCAATCAAGTGTGATTCCTTTGGACAAAATTGAAATCTAGCACAAAGGCAAACGGAAAACGTAATATCTAGTCTACTAGTGGTTAAATAAAGTAAACTTCCGATCATACCTCTGTAGTGTTTTTCATCAACACTATTACCTTCTTCATCTTTGTCAAGCTTGGTTGAAGTGCACATTGACGTCCCAACTTGTTTGCAATTAATTATTCCAGAATGATTGAGTAGCTACTTTGTATATGTGATTTGTGTGATGAAGGTTCCTTTCTTTGTTTGGTGTACTTGAAATCCAAGAAAGAATTGCAATTCTTTGATCATACTCATTCAAATTCCTTTTGCATCAAAAATGAAAATTCCTTGCACAAACTTTCATTAGTTGTTCTAAAAATAATATCATGAACATAAATTTGAACAACCAACAAATCATTAAGACTAATTTTGGTGAAAGTAGAGTAGTATCTACAACACCTCTTTTAAAACCATTTGCGATCAAGAAACCACTTAATCTTTTACACCAAGCTCTAGGAGCTTGTTTCAACCCATACAAAGCCTTTGGTAGTTTGAAAACATGAATTGAAAAATCTTTATTTTTGAAATCGGGGGGTTGTTCAACAAAAATTTCTTGATCAATGAAACCATTTAAAAAGGCACATTTCACGTCCATTTGAAATTGTTAAAGTATACATATGCAAGAAACATAAAAATAGATTCTAAAGGAGAAACATGTGTGAAGGTCTCATCAAAGTCAATTCTTTCCTCTTGAGCATAACCCTTTGCAACTAGTCTAGATTTATTTCTAACTATCTCCCCTTTATCATTTAGTTTATTTCTAAAATACCCATTTAGATCCTATTACGGGATGATTTGAGGGTCTTTCAACTAAAGTCCACACATTATTCTTGTCGAATTGACTAAATTCTTCTTGCATAGCAAGAACCCAATATTCGTCTTTCAAAGTATCATCCACACGTGTAGGTTCAATGTGAGAAAGTATGACACAATTATTATTCAAAGGTTTATAAGAGTGAGCTTTTACCCCATCAGATGGATCACCTATGATTAATTCTTGAGGGTGACTTGAGACAAATCTCCATTCCTTTGGAAGGTCTTTTGGTGAATCTTCTTTCATTTCTCCTTCTTCATCGAAATGATGAGCCTTGTCTTCATTGATTTCCATAGTCTCTTGATGTTCTTCTTGAATAGTGAGCTCTCAAGTTTCTTTTGCACACCTATATTTTCATCTTCACAAAGATTTCTAGAAATAACATCGTTAGCCTCCACAAAAGTAACATGCACAACTTCTTCAATCACAAGAGTTCTTCTATTGTATACTCGGTATGCTTTCTTATCAGTAGAATATATTAAGAAAATCTCTTCATCTGATTTTTTGTCAAATTTTCCAAGATGCTCTTTAATTTTCAAAATAAAACATTTGCAACCAAAAACTTTGAAATAGACTCACAACGAATTTTTAGAAAACAAAAGTTCAAAAGAAGTTTTGATCAAAATAGGTTTTAAAAGAACTGGATTCATGACATAACAAGCAGTGTTAACTGTTTCGGCCCAAAAATATTTTGGTAAATCAAATTCATTTATCATGGTTTTAGCGGCCTCTTGAAGTTTTCTATTTTTTCTTTTAACAACACCATTTTGTTGAGTGACACTAGCAACCAAAAATTCATGTAAAATGCCGTTGTGATCACAAAATTCAGGAAAACCTCCAAATTTAAATTCTGCTCCATTATCGCTTCTCAAAAGAACACTTTCAAATTCAGCAAATTTTGTATTTTGGAAAACAATTTTACGAAATTTTAAAAAGTTTCACTTTTGTGAACAAGAAAGTACCCAAGTATACCTAGAATGATTATCAACAATCACAAAAGCATATTTACTACCATCGAGACAAATATGTTGAGTTGGACCAAACAAGTCCATATGCAATAATTCTAAAGGTTTAGAAGTAGACAGACAATTTTTTGGTTTAAAAGAAACTTTAACTTGTTTACCAAATTGGCATGTATCACAAATTTTATTTTTCAAAAACTTCAATTTTGGAAAACCTCTTTCCAATTGTTTCTTAGCAAGATTAACAATCAAATCCATGTTGAAATGACAAAGCCTTCTATGCCAAAGCCAAAGATCATCTATAGAAGTGGTTAAACACTTTACAATGTCATTATCAATATTATTAAGGTAAATCAGATAAACATCATTAAGCCTTCTTCCTTTGAGCAAAGCAATAAAGTTCTTATCAAGAATTAAATATTCATGTTTAGTAAACAACACATACAAATTTCTATCACATAGTTGACTTACACTTAAAAGATTATAATTTAAATTGTCAACAACAAACACATTTTTAATCAATGTCTCACCATTTGTACCTACATTACTAGATGCCAATAATTTTGCTTTTATGTTATCTCCAAAGGTCACCTTACCACTATCTTTAGATTTGAGATTGATCGGAAGGGTGAAGAGAGATGCATCACCGGTCATGTGTCTTGAACACCTACTATCAATGAACCACTTAGTATTTTTGGTGGTGTTCACTACCTGCACAAAGAATTAAGGATAACTTTTGGTACCCATATTTTCTTAGGTCCATAAGAGAGTGAATTGACTACAAATCCATACGAAATTTATTCCAAGTTTTTTATTTCTCTTCACATAACAATTACTTTTCACGTCTCCATATTGTTGACAATATTTGCAAATAATATTCTTATTTCCATATAAAGATGATTTTGGTTTTACAGACATAAATCATATAATTCTAAAAGTGTCAAATTTCTTGTTGATCAAATATATTTCTATTCTTTGTATATATCAAGAATTGATATGATCTTTTTCTATGCAAGAATGCATCAAGATCATCCAATTTTTTCTTCAAGGAGGCTTGTTCTTCCTTGATCTTTGTTTTCACATGCGTTCTTTTCTTCAAATCAATATTTTCTTGTGATAACCTATTATTTTCATTCTCACAAGTTTGGAGTTAGCATTCAATAACACATTTGTTTTTTTGACTAACTCCTTATTTCTAGCATATGGTTTCTTTAAGCTATCATTCAATTTTAAAATGAAAGCTTCAACATCATCATTATCATCATTTTCATCATTAGAGTCATAGAGTAGTTGTTACCTCATCATCACCAACGGCCATAGAGGCCATTTGTGCCGATTCCATCTCTTCTTCAACTTTTCCTTCGGAGTTGCAATCATCGCATGTGATTTGAAAATTGTTAAAAGAGGGTGTCCTTCATTCCTTCCTTTTCTTGGAAGGACACTCATTGGCAAAGTGTCGGATTGACCACATTCAAAGCATTTTTCATTTTGCTTCTTAATTTCAAGCTTGGTCTTCCCTTTGAAATTATTTGAGGTGATTGCTCCCCCTTTTAACATTCTCTATTTATTGATGTAGTGTTTGTGAAATCCTTTGGTGATGAGTGCAAGATCACCTTCATCAAGATATTCATCTTCTAAATTGCATGGAGCCATTTTCATCTTCTTCTTGAGAAGTCTTCAAGGCATTGCTTCTCTTTGGTCTTGCTTCTTCATCATCTACCACTTTAACCTTGAGCTTCACCTCATAAGATGTAAGAGAGTTAATCAAGGACTCAATGGCCATAGAATTTAAGTTCTTTGCTTCCTCTATAGCAATAGATTTGGCTTCCCATTCTTTGGATAGAGCATTCAAGATTTTTCTATTCTTCTCTCCCACAGAATATTCCTTACCCAAGGCTTCAAGATCCTTAATGATATCATTGAATCTACAATACATCTTATCAATATTTTCATGTGGTTCCATCTTGAAAGACTCATACTTGACGACAAGTAAGGATTTCTTTTGTTCTCTCACATCATTGCTTCCTTCATGAATTTCTTTCAATTTATACCAAATTTCTTTAGTCGAAACACAACCTTTGACACGAGTAGACTCGTTAGCATTCAAGGCATTGTACAAGACATTCATGGCTTTAGCATTCAAGGTCAAGTTTGCTTTATCTTGTGGATTGAGCTCATCCCTTGTTTTTTCTCTTCTTCTATTTGTGTGATCATCCACAATGGTGGCTTCAAAGGGACCTTATAAGAGATAATATACTATAAATCAATATTAATAGATTGTAAAAAGATTTTCATTCTATCTTTCCTAGTAGTAAAATTCACCCCATGAAACATAGGTGGTCTAATGATAGATTGACCTTCAAGAAATAAAACATTATTTGTTGCCATAAATATCTTTACTCAAATACAATTTAAACAAAATAAAGAGACCAATTCTCTGACACCAATTGCTGGCCCAAAGCAACCTTAGAGGTGGTGAATTAGGTTTCTTAAAGAATAATTTGCAAATGAAGCACAAATAAAATCTTTCACACTAACAAGTAATTTGATAGCAGTATACTCAATTAATCACAAAATGTGTAGAATAAGTAAAGAGAGAGACTAAACAATCAACACTTCCAAGACAGCAAGGTTGGAGTAGTAATCCATAACTAAGATGCTCCTTCAAATTTGGTGAGTCAATAATCCCAATTGTACCCAAAGTAGGATAACCCTTGTTCACACTAATTTTCTTTAGTTTAGTCAAGGTTATTATGCTCAACCTCACTTTTGTACAAGTTTATTGCTCCACTCAATACTTTTGAATAGCACTCTTAAGTACACACTAATACAATATCACTAAAGAGCTAATTTACACTCAAATTGCTTTTGTACTTCCTTGTATCAATGTGCAAGTTGTTGTTGTTGTTTTTTTTTTTTTTTAAAATATAGATGGGTTGGCATTTATAGATGCAATAAATCAGCTCCCAACCACTTCCTAATGGCTAATTATTAAATGCTGAGAAACTAGCCATCATAAGTTTCGGACGTCCGCGATCCTTTTTAAGCGTCTGAACAAGCGTCAGGACAAGCGCCCGATCAACCATATCATGGAGTCGAAATCTTCGTTCGGACAGCTGAATTTGTGTCCGTTCCTACGTCCAAAACTAGTAGGTTGTTGTGAGTCAAATCTTCGGACAAAGTAGTGTGTCCGAAAGGTGTAATGCTTTGTCCAAGTGATGCTCTACCTTCGGACGGCCAGGTGCGTCCGATAGAATTTCTTTTGGGCAATAATAAGCGTCCGTTGTCAATACTTCAAAACCTTCCTCTCTGCCTGATCTTTCGGACAATCAGGTGCTTCCGATAGAATTTCCTTCGGACGATATTGAGCATCCGTTGTTAGTGCCTCAGAACCTTGCTCTCTGCCTAATATTTCAGATGGTGTGTTGTATCCGAGCAATTCTTATTCGGACGAAGTCATGCGTTCGAGCAATTTTTTTCCCGTTTGGACGATGTGCAGCATCCGAAAACATACACATAAATATACAAACATATATATATATATATTCACACACACACACTCATATATATACACACACACACACACATATACTTACATATGTATTTGTATATATATATATACACACAAACATATGTATATACATATATATATATATATATAAATATATAAACAAACATATGTATATATAGATATATGTTCTTTTATCTATTATGTCTAAGAGATGCAAGACATTTAAAATTTTCAAATTCTTTATTAGCAGTATTAGAATCAAATTTAGAAAATGACCCTATATATTTTAATTGTTATCCAAATTTTTCCTTTGATGTAAATGATCCAAATGTTTTACCTGCCTTAACTCTAAATATTCAAACAAAAAATGTAGTGTTTACTGATAATTCAAGACCTTTAGCCCTCGTATATGGAAATATGTTACAAAGTAATGAAAACTACTGTAAATCCTAAAGCTATAAAGTGTTCTCCTGGAAGAGAAACACTGTTATTTGAAGTAAATTTTAATCATTCAAATGTCCATATTCAAAAAAGATTAGAATGGGATAAAATTACAAACTCTACAAAATGGAATTTTTTCAGATATAGTTCCTGTAAAAACTATGCCTAGACCTCAAAACAATATTTCCAACATAGTAAAATTTTCTGATGGATTTGTTGAAATACACATTTCGATAGACTATCTGCTTTTGCCCTCGGGAGGGCATCTACCTCTTCTATTCATGAAAATGTAGAAGAAAATGGTAAGGTAACCTCTAGTAAAATAGAGATTCATAGTGTTGATTTTTCTCCTAACATTCCTAAGCCTATATATCAAAATATAGAAAATTCTACAAGTCCTCCTGCTTTTCCTACAACATCTCAGATGCATTTTGATGAACAAATATTAATGATTTCTTCAGAATTTAAATTAGATAAGGATATAGTAGAAAATATTTAAAAGTGAAGAAAATAATAATTATTGAAAATGGTTCTTTGAAAATTTTAATGATGATCAACAAAAAGAAATTAGAGAGCAATATTACAAAGATTTAGAAAGAGTAAAATTAAATATAGATTTCTTTAAATTGTTTGAAATTTATTGCAACAATAAGAAAATAAATAATCCTTTTATTAAGCCATATTTAGGAATTACTACCAATGAATGGATTACATTCTCTTTTCAAAGAGGTAAACTCCCTTTATCCTTCAGTAGAAGATGTAAAATTCGAACATAGAGGAAATATTATTACGGCATCTCCTTTTAAGATAAGTGACCCAACTACTTTAGAAAAAAATTTCAACAATAAAAGATTTAGATAAAATATATAAACAGAATAATTATACAAATCAAATATTAAATACAATGTCTTCTCATTTATTAGAATTAGAAAAGGGAATTAAAACCCCTGCAAGCCTTCAATATCCTTTTAAAAAACTTCCAGAACCTTCCCCAAGTAAACCTTTATTTAAACCCTTCGAATTACCAGAAAAGGGTTTTCCTGTATTAAATAAAGATAAAAAATTAATTGATGAAATAGTAGAAAAGTTAAAAAATTTAGAAGTAGAACAAAAAACTAAAAAAGATGAAAAACAAAAGGTCAAATAGCGACAATATCATTAGGAGAAAAAATAAAGCAAGAAGAAAATCAAATAAATAAAATAACTAAAGATGGTATAAAAAATGAAAGAATGTTGTCCATACAAATTTTTTTTATTCAAGGCCTTCTTTTCTAGGTATGCAGTTTGAAGAAAGACATACAATATCCTTGTCATCTTGTAATGGTGAGGATACTTGTGAATGGAATTTAGATGGACAAACCGATCATCAAATGTATAATGCAATTCAAGAAATCGGAATATGTGCTACTTCATATAAAGCCAAAGGTAATACAGATAATTAAAGTGCTAATTTATTAATAGCCGTTTTACAGGAAGCCTTAAAGGTTGGTGGGATAATTATCTAACTGAAGAAGAAAGAAATTGTATTTGGACGGCAATGAAAAATGTTGTTCCAATGATTACAAAATCAGTATGCAGCAATAATCAAATAATAAATACTCAAATAATAAATACTCAAATTGCTAGTACTAGTGGAGTTCAAGATGCAGTCCCAACAATACTTTATGTTATTACAAAATATTTTATTGGTGAACCTCAGAATTTTCAAGAAAGAAGTTCTGAAATCTTAGCTAATCTTATTTCTCTAACATAAATTACATGATTTTATATGGTATCTAGATGTTTTTCTTAATAAAGTATTCCTTAGAACAGATTGTAACCATGCTTATTGAAAAGAAAGATTTGTAGCAGGATTGCCAAAATTGTTTGCAGAGAAATTAAGACAAAAATGAAGAGATAAATATAACGGAGAAATGCCTTACGCCAAACTCACTTATAGATATCTAATAAACTATGTTAATACAAAAGCTTTAGCATTATGTACAGATTTGAAACTTAAAAATCAACTCAAAAGAGATCATAAGAAAACTAAGAAAGAATTAGGATCATTTTGTGAAGACTTTGGTTTTGAAAAATTATCTCCTCATTTTAATAAAATTAAACATTCTAAAAAATATTCAAAATCTAGAAATATAGGATCCAAGTCTAAAACTTATTCTTCTTCCTATCATAGACCTTCTTATTCTAAGTCAAAATATAAATCAAGTCTCTTATCTATATCAAAATTTAAGTCTTCAAAGAATAGTAAGGTGAAACCTAAATCTTCGTCAGCTTCTAATTTAGTATGTTGGAAATGTGGTTTAGGAAGACATACTGCAAAAGTTTGTGATGCTAAAAAGAAAATATCTTTACTAGAATTAGAAGATGAAACTAAAGAGAAAATATTAAATATATTAAATGAAGAAGTTTTAGAAGAAAGTACTTCTGAAGAAGAGATAAAAGAAGTTAATTTTATTCAGGAAGAATCTTCTGATTATAAAAACAATGAATAGGAACATTCTAATTGTGAATGTGTAGGAATTTGATCCTGTTCATATCAAACTATTAATGTTATTTGAAATCAAAATAATTTTTTTTTGATTTAAAGATAAAATAGAAGATATTGAAATTAAAAAGGAATATTTATTAAAATTAAGGGATATAGTTATACAGGCAGAAAAACCTCCAGTAGAGCCTTTTAATCTTCAAGAAATATTTAATAGATTTAAAAAGCCTTCAGAAGTTTCTATTCAAGATTTACAAGCCAATATAAATCAAATTAAAAACATGAAATAAAAATTTTACAACTTGAAAATGTAGAAATAAAATTTTCTCTTTTGTCTGTAAAATTATAAAATGAAGCTTAAAATCAAGATAAACTATCTATTTCTCAAGAAAGACCATATACAGAATTTATCACAGTAATTTCTAGAATAAAATTCCAAAAATGATATGTTCCCATTAACATTAATATTAAAAGAGAATTTTCTATAAACTTAATAGCTTCAATAGAATCAGGAGCTGATCAAAATTGTATAAGTGAAGGATTAATTCCCACCATATGCTATAAAAGAACTACTAAAAAACTATATATGCTTTAGAAACTCTTTTATTATAATTAATAATTTAGTCCAAAATGTTATTTTAGGAACTCCTTTTACAACCCATCTATATCAATTTTTAATGGATGAAGAAGGAATTAGAACTGAAATACATGGTCAAATTCTTCATTTTCCTAATATTCATTCACTTACTTCCAAAGATGTTAGTTTATTAAAACAATATACTATTTCTCCCAAATAAATAATATTTAATGAAATAAGTAAGAAAAAATTTAATAAAAAAATCATTCTAAACATAGATTACAAAAAAAAAAAGTAAGATTTTTAAAGGAACAAATAAATTATGAAAGTTGGTGAGATTATTGCTATAAAAATAAAAATTTCTGATTTCACAAAGCCAATAGAAGAAATTTTTTTTTCTGATTTTCCCGATACTTTTTGGGATAGAAAACATTATATAGTAAAATTACCTTATATCAAAGGATTTAATGAAAGAGATATACCAACTGAAGCTAGACCTATTCAAATGAATCATGAATTAAACAAATATCATAAAAAAGAAATAAATGAATTAATAAAAAAATAATAATAGGGCCTTCCAAATCTCCATGGCGTTGCTCAGCTTTTTATGTTAACAATCAATATGAAATAGAAAGATAAGCTCCAAGATTAGTAATAAATTATAAACCATCAAATAAAGTATTAGAATGGATAAGATATCCAATTCCTAATAAAAGGGATTTATTATATGATAAAAAGGGCTTTTAAAGCAGTAATTTGATCAAAATTTGATATAATCTGTGGATTCTGGCAACATCCAAATTGGTGAAAAAGATGAATATAAGACATCTTTTACAGTACCATTTGGACATTATGAATGGAATGTAATGCCTTTTGGATTAAAGAATGCATCTTCTAAATTTCAAAATATTATGAATACTATATTTAATAGCTTATTCTACTTTTACAATAGTTTATAAATAGATGATGTACTAGTTTTTTCAGAAAATTTAGATCAACATTTTAAGCATTTAAATACATTTTTACAGATTATTAAGAAAAATGGGTAGTATTATCAAAGTAAAAAATGAAATTATTTCAAACTAATATTAGGTTTTTAATATATGAATTACATCAAATCAATTATAATTTATTTTTAGAGCTTTAAATTTTCTTCTGAAATTTTCAGAATCTAAATTAAAGATAATCTAAAATAAATTATAATTTTTTGATGATGTTTAAATTATATCAAATTTTATTCCAAACATTAGGCAAATTTGTGAACCTTTATATCAGAGACTTAGAAAAAATCAAGTGCATACTGACATAGTTAAGAAACTTAAAAAACTTGTTACTAATTTACCAAGTTTAGGAATACCTCATCCAAATCTCTTGTGATAGTAGAAACGGATGCTTCAAATTTAGGATATAGAGGAATTTTAAAACAAAAGTTTTCAGACAAAAATGAAAAATTAGTTCAATTTTTATACTAGTATTTGGATAAGTTCTCAAAAGAATTACTCAACTATTAAAAAAGAAATTTTATCTATAGTATTATGTATTTCTAAATTTCAAGACGATTTGACAAACAAAACATTTTTACTCTGTATTGATTGCAAAATTGAAAAAGAAGTTTTAGAAAAAGATGTTAAAAATATAGTTTCTAAACAAATTTTCGCAAGATGGCAAGCATTACTCTCAAATTTTGATTTTCAAATAGAATATGATGAAGGTGAAGATAATTCTCTTCCAGATTTTCTTACTAGAGAGTTTTGAATTTTACATGGACATGGATTCTAGGAGAATAAGAGCACATAGTCCTAGACCATCAGGTTTAAAACCCAATCTTTCTTTTCAACATTTTATTCAAAATCCTCCAACTTTTCCAACTTTACCCAGTTCTTCGAATATTCCAACTTCTCTTTCAACTAATACCGCTCCTAAAGGAATCATAATGACTAGTGAATCTTATAAATTACCTTCGTCCTATTTAGGAGCAATCCAAATAGCTTTACACAGTTCTTCGAATATTCCATCTTCTCTTTCTACCAATACCTCTCCTAAAGAAATCATAATGACTAGTGAATCTTATAAAGAACCTGCTTCTTATTTGGGAGCAGTCCAAAATACTCAAAAAGCCCAAATTACAAAAACCCCAGAAAAAACCAGTCAACCAACCCTTTCTACTTCTAATCCCTCTCCTACTCCAATTCCTCTTCTAATCAAAACACCTATGTTTTAATGGAATTTGTTAAACCTTTTCTGTTTCTTGAACAAGTATATGGATTAATCTTACTTTCAAAGAATTGTTTAGAATTTTCTTTGCCCCAGCCATAGATATTTTTGCTCTCTCTAAAAATTATTTTATTCAAGAAACTCCAAAAAAGACTCGACAATATTATGAATTTATTTTAGTATATATTAAATCGGTTATAATAGAGCACATTCCAGGAGATGAAGAAAGGAGGAAAAAGAGATTAGCAAGTGGTGGCGATTCAAGTACATTTTTACTTATTCCTAGATGAAGATATTAAAGATATTCAGACCGGCAGATTGGCCATGGGCAAATTATAATACTCTAGTCGCATTCTCAAAACCATGGAAGCTTCCAATATATACTTACGTGGATTATATCAAGGCATGGCAATATACTTTACTATGCAGGGCAATCAATCATTCGTGATTCATTCAATTTCACAAAAATATTACTGGATTTCCTAGATGGTTTAACGCGTGGTGGGAAGATTTTGGTGCTAATGCTCAAATTTTACCTCCAAACCATGGCAAATAGAACATGAGAAATTCTGTCAAGAAAGGAAGAGAGAATTAAATGATCCCATTATCTCTCTTCAATTTTTTCGCATAAATAAACTCCCATTTATTATGGCATGGAATTTCAAAAAATACAGTGTATATGGACTCCCTGTTTTATCAAGAGAATTTAGAATCAAATGGTGGAATTCATTTAAAGATAAAGAAGGATGCTCTAGTAGTACCAATCAAGAAGAGTTTTTAACTAGTAAAAGTAAAATTCAGAGTATGATGGCTTCTAGTGTGACAAAAGACGAATTCAAGAAACGTCTTCAAGATGCTTTAACTCAAATTTCACGGAAGAAGAAGACAAAAATTCTACCAAGAAGGAAGACCCAGAGAAAGATCTCTATCATGACAATGAAGACGACTGTTTTGGAATTTTTCACCTATTCCATTGGGCTTTTTAAGAAGCACACGGGAATTTTGACAGGAATCTTCAATTATCATTAGCACATGGGTATTCTGACAAGATTATTAAAATTAGTTGTACTAAATTCATGCAAAAAATGTGTCTTTATCTTGTCAAAAATAGTAGTTACTTTATATCAAATCAAAGTATGGCCTTTGTCGGCCATTTATAGTAAAATTATTGTACGATAGGAACTATTCTAGATTTTGTATTTGTCTATTTAAAGACATTTGTATTCAAAGTGAGGTAGAGTGAAGTTAGATTCGAAAAAAATATTTCAGAGTTCTATCATTGCCTTCTTCAAATATTTTCTTCAAGAATTATAAGTGTTCATATGTCAATAAAATTTTATTAATGTTTAAATACATTTTTATTCTTCATCATTTTACTTCAATTTCATTCCTTCTTGAATTGATATCTTATGCTTTAGTATGTGTAATTATTTTGACAGGGTTAAATTTCTTAAATGGCGTATAAGAAAAGATTTAAAACAAATAGAGACTACAAGATTATTAATATTAATAAATGAATCAAGATTAGAAGAAATTAATAGAGAAATAAATTATATATATGAACTAGATTATAACGACAAAATTTATATAAAGGAATGAGAAAAAAGAAAAAATCATCATGAATATTTTATTATTATACACAACAAAATAATTAAACAAAACCTAGAAGAGTTATCTTCTTTATGACATTGAAAGTAGATTTACCTATAAAATTCATTATAAAGAAATAAAATTAATAAAAAATCACTCTATAAATAGATTAAAAGAAAAGTTAAATGAAGAAATAAAATGTTGATCTAATAAATCAACAGTTTAAGGATGATAGAGTAAAACTAAAAATATCTGATTTCACTATGCTGTTAGAAGAAGGAGTTTGTTCTAATCTTTCCAACGATTTTTGGGATAGAAAACATCATATAGTAAAATTACTTTATATTAAAGGATTTAATGAAAGAGATATACCAACTAAGGCTAGACCTATTCAAATGAATCATGAATTAATGGAATATTAAAAAAAAAAGATATAAATGAAGTAATAAAGAAAAAATTAATAAGGCCTTCCAAATCTCCTTACATGAGTTGCTTAGCTTTTTATGTTAACAATCAAGCTGAAATAGAAAGAGGAGCTCCAAGATTAGTAATAAATTATAAACCCTTAAATGAAGTATTAGAATGGATAAGATATCCAATTCCTAATAAAAGAGATTTATTGAGCAGGACTTTTAATGCGGTAATTTATTCAATATTTGACACGAAAATTGGATTCTGGCAAGTCCAAATTGATGAAAAAGATAAATATAGGACAACTTTTACTGTACCATTTGGACATTACGAATGGAATGTAATGCCCTTCAGATAAAAGAATGCACCTTCTGAATTTCAAATTATTATCTCTTATTGAATCTAGATGTGTATAAGAGACAATAGTTTATATAGATGCTTTACAATTTTTTTCCCGAAAATTTAGATCCACATTTTAAACATTTAAATAAATTTTTACAGATTATTAAGAAAAATGGGTTAGTATTTTCAACATCTAAAATGAAATTATTTCAAACTAATATTATATTTTTTGGTCTTGTGAATTACACCAAGTAAGTTATAAACCTATTTGTAGAGCTCTAGAATTTTCTTCTAAATTTCCAGATGAAATTAAAGATAAAAATCAATTACAAAGATTTTTGGGATGTCTAAATTATATATCAGATTTTATTCCAAACCTTTGGCCAAATTGTGAACCATTATATTAGAGACTTATAAAAAACTCCCCTTGTTGGAATCAAGAGCATACTGACACAGTTAAGAAACTTAAAAAACTTGTTTCTAATTTACCATATTTAGGAAAACCTCATCCAAATACTCCTACGAAAGTAGAAATAGATGCTTCAGATTTAGAATATGGAGGAATTTTAGAACAAAATGTTTCAAATAAAAATAACAATTAGTTCAATTTTATTCTAGTATTTGCACAAGTTCTCAACAGAATTATCTACTATTAAAAAAGAAATTTTATCTAAAGTATTATGTATTTCTAAATTTCAAATGATTTTATAAACCAAACATTTTCATTCTGTAATAAATTGTTAAAAGCTGCAAAAGAAGTTTTAGAAAAAGATGTTAAAATTTTAGTTTCTTAACAAATTCTTGCAAGATGGCAAGCATTAGATACAAATTTTGATTTTCAGATAGAATATATTAAAGGTGAGGATAATTCTCTTCCAGATATTCTTACTAGAGAGTTTTTACAGGGACATGGATTCCAGAAGAATAAGAGCAATTAGTCCTAGACCATCTGATCTAAGAACCAATCTTTCTTTTCAACATTTAATTCAAAATCCTCTAACTTTTCTAGCTTTACCCAGTTCTTCGAATATTCCATCTTCTCGTTCTACCAATACCACTCCTAAAGGAATCATAATGACTAGTAAATCTTATAAAGAACCTGCTTCTTATTTGGGAGCAGTCCAAAATACTCAAAAAGTCCAAATTGAAAAACCCCAGAAAAAACCAGTCAACCATCCCCTTCTACTTCTAATCCATCTCCTACTCCAATTCCTCTTCCAATAAAAACACCTATGTTTTAATGGAATATTTGTTAAACATTTTCTGTTTCTTGAACAAGTACATATTAATCTTACTTTCAAAGAATTGTTTGGAATTTTCTTTGCCCCAGCCATAGATATTTTTGCTCTCTCTAAAAATTATTTTATTCAAGAAACTCCAAAAAAGACTCGACAATATTATGAATTTATTTTAGTTTATATTAAGTTGGTTATAATAGAGCACATTCCAGGAGATGAAGAAAGAAGGAAAAAGATGTTAGCAAGTTGTGGCGATTCAAGTACATTTTTACTTATTCCTAGATGAAGATATTAAAGATATTCAGACCGGCAGATTGGCCATGTGTAAATTATAATACTCCAGTCGCATTCTCAAAACCATGGAAGCCTCCAATATATACTTATGTGGATTATATCAAGGCATGGCAATATACTGTATTATGCAGGCCATTCAATCATTCATTATTTATTCAATTTCACAAAAATATTACAGGATTTCCAAGATGGTTTAACGCATGGTGGGAAGGTTTTGGTTGCTAATGCTCAAATTTTACCTCCAAACCATTGCAAAGAATATGAGAAATTTTGTCAAGAAAGGAAGAGAGAATTAAATGATCCGATTATATCTCTTCAATTTTTCCTTACAAATAAACTCCCATTTATTATGGCATGGAATTTTAGTATGTTCCAGTTTATTTGGACTCCCTGTTTTATCAAGAGAATTCAGAATCAGATGGTGGAATTCTGTTAAAGATAAAGAAGAATGCTCTAGTAGTACCAATCAAGAAGAGTTTTTAACTAGTAATAAGTAAAATTGTACTTGAATCTGCCACTGAATATCTGATAAAATCTTCATCTAGGAATAAGTAAAAATGTAACTCAATTTCACCGAAGAAGAAGACAAAAATTCTACCAAGAAGGAAGTCTCCAGAGAAAGATCTCTATCCAATTTAATATTAACTAAAATAAATTCATAATATTTAACACATTTATTCTGAATCTTTGTTAAAATTATTGTACTAAATTCATGCAAAAAATGTATCTTTATCTAGTCAAAAATAGTGGTTACTTTATATCAAATCAGAGTATGGCCTTTGTCGGCCATTTAGAGTAAAATTATTGTACTATAGAAAGTATTCCAGATCTGTATTTGTCTATTTAAAGACATTTGTATTCAAAGTGAGGTAGAGTGAAGTTAGATCCGAAAAAAATATTTGAGAGTTCTAACCCTGCCTTCTTCGAAAGTTTTCTTCAAGAATTGTAAGTGTTCATATGTCAATAAAATTTTGTTAATGTTTAAATACATTTATATTCTTCGTCATTTTACTTCAATTTCATTCCTTCTTGAATTGATATCTTATGCTTTAGTATGTGTAATTATTTTGATAGGATTAAATTTCTTAAAGGGTGTATCTTAAAAGATCTAAAACAAATAGAGACTACAAGATTATTAATATTAATAAATGAATCTGGATTTGAATCTTAATTAATAGAGAAATAAATTGTATATATGAACTAGATAATAACTACAAAATTCATAAAGGAATGAGAAAAAAGAAAAAACCATCATGAATATTTTATTGATTATGTTGAACAAAATAATTAAACAAAACCTAGAAGAGTTATCTTCTTTTGTTGTTGAAAGTAGATTTCAGATTTTTTTATCTGTAAAATTAATACTTAATCAGTCTATAAATAGATTACTCTTAACAGATATCTAGAAGAAATAAATTATGAAAGAATAAATCTTCAGTTTAAGGATGAGACAGCATAAAAGTAAATTTTATCTGATTTCACTAAGCTATTAGAAGAAGGAGTTTGTTCTGATCTTTCCAACGGTTTTTGGGATAGAAAACATCATATAGTAAAATTACTTTATATTAAAGGATTTAATGACAGAGATATACCAATTAAGGCTAGACCTATTCAAATGAATCATGAATTAATGGAATACTGAAAAAAAGATATAAATGAAGTAATAAAGAAATAAAATTAATAAGGCCTTCCAAATCTCCTTGGAGTTGCTTAGCTTTTTATGTTAACAATCAAGATGAAATAGAAAGAGGAGCTCCAAGATTAGTAATAAATTATAAACCCTTAAATGAAGTATTAGAATGGATAAGATATCCAATTCTTAATAAAAGAGATTTATTGAACAGGATTTTTAAAGCGGTAATTTATTCAAAATTAGAGACTTATAAAAAACCCTTCTTGTTGGAATCAAGAGCATACTGACACAGTTAAGAAACTTAAAAAACTTGTTTCTAATTTACCATAGTTAGGAAAACCTCATCCAAATACTCCTACTATAGTAGAAACAGATGCTTCAGATTCAGAATATGGTGGAATTTAAAAACAAAAAGTTTCAAACAAAAATGAACAATTAGTTGGATTTCATTCTGGTATTTGGATAAGTTCTCAAAAGATCTATCTACTATTAAAAAAAAAAAATTCTAAAGTAATATGTCTTTCTAAATTTCAAGATGATTTGATACACCAAACATTTTCACTCCGTATTGATTGGAAATCTGCAAAAAAAAAAAAAAAATTAGAAAAAGATGTTAAAAAATTAGCTTCTGAACAAATTTTTGCAAGATGGCAAGCATTACTTACAAATTTTGAATTTCAGATTAGAATATATTAAAGGTGAGGATAATTATCTTCCAGATTTTCTTACTAGAGAGTTTTTACAGGGACATGGATTCCAGAAGAATAAGAGCAAATAGTCCTAGACCATCTGATCTAAGACCCAGTCTTTCTTTTCGACAATTTATTCAAAATCCTCCAATTTTTCTAGTTTTACCCAGTTCTTCTAATATTCCATCTTCTTGTTCTACCAATACCTCTCCTAATGGAATCATATTGACTAGTGAATCTTAGAAAGAACCTGCTTCTTATTTGGGAGCAGTCCAAAATACTCAAAAAATCCAAATTGAAAAACCCCAGAAAAAACCAGTCAACCATCCCCTTCTACTTCTAATCCATCTCCTACTCCAATTCCTCTTCTTCAATAAAAACACCTATGTTTTAATGGAATTTGTTAAACATTTTCTGTTTCTTGAACAAGTACATATTAATCTTACTTTCAAAGAATTGTTTGGAATTTTCTTTGCCCCAGCCATAGATATTTTTGCTCTCTCTAAAAATTATTTTATTCAAGAAACTCCAAAAAAGACTCGACAATATTATGAATTTATTTTAGTTTATATTAAGTTGGTTATAATAGAGCACATTCCAGGAGATGAAGAAAGAAGGAAAAAGATGTTAGCAAGTTGTGGCGATTCAAGTACATTTTTACTTATTCCTAGATGAAGATATTAAAGATATTCAGACCGGCAGATTGGCCATGTGTAAATTATAATACTCCAGTCGCATTCTCAAAACCATGGAAGCCTCCAATATATACTTATGTGGATTATATCAAGGCATGGCAATATACTGTATTATGCAGGCCATTCAATCATTCATTATTTATTCAATTTCACAAAAATATTACAGGATTTCCAAGATGGTTATTTCAATACCTGTTAACGCATGGTGGGAAGGTTTTGGTGCTAATGCTCAAATTTTACCTCCAAACCATTGCAAAGAATATGAGAAATTTTGTCAAGAAAATACCTTCCTGAATTAAATGATCCGATTGAATATCTCTTGAATGATTTTGGCAAATAAGTAATAAATAATTAATGCATGGAATTGAGTATAATACCTGTTCTCTTTACACATCTAGATTTATAAGAGAATTCCTGGAATGTGCTCTAGGAATTTTGACAGGATTCTTCAATTTTTATTTAGCACATGGGTATTCTGACAAGATTCTTAAAATTATTGTACTAAATTCATGCAAAAAATGTATCTTTATCTAGTCAAAAATAGTGGTTACTTTATATCAAATCAGATGGCCTTTGTCGGCCATTTAGAGTAAAATTATTGTTTCTATATAAAGTACCAGATATGTATTTATTCTATTTAAAGACATTTGTATTCAAAGTGAGGTAGAGTGAAGTTAGATCCGAAAAAAATATTTGAGAGTTCTAACCCTGCCTTCTTCGAAAGTTTTCTTCAAGAATTGTAAGTGTTCATATGTCAATAAAATTTTGTTAATGTTTAAATACATTTATATTCTTCGTCATTTTACTTCAATTTCATTCCTTCTTGAATTGATATCTTATGCTTTAGTATGTGTAATTATTTTGATAGGATTAAATTTCTTAAAGGGTGTATAAGAAAAGATTTAAAACAAATAGAGACTACAAGATTATTAATATATTAATAAATGAATCTGGATTTGAAGAAATTAATAGAGAAATAAATTGTATATATGAACTAGATAATAACTACAAAATTCATAAAGGAATGAGAAAAAAGAAAAAACCATCATGAATATTTTATTATTATGTTGAACAAAATAATTAAACAAAACCTAGAAGAGTTATCTTCTTTTGTTGATTGAAAGTAGATTTACCTGGGTTTTTTCATTATAAAGAAATAAAATTAATAAAAAATCACTCTATAAATAGATTACAAAAACAGATAAATGAAGAAATAAATTATGAAAGAATAAATCAACAGTTTAAGGATGATAGAATAAAAGTAAAAATATCTGAAGATAACTATTAGAAGAAGGAGTTTGTTCTGATCTTTCCAACGGTTTTTGGGATAGAAAACATCATATAGTAAAATTACTTTATATTAAAGGATTTAATGACAGAGATATACCAATTAAGGCTAGACCTATTCAAATGAATCATGAATTAATGGAATACTGAATCTTCTAATAAAAAAGATATAAATGAAGTAATAAAGAAAAAATTAATAAGGCCTTCCAAATCTCCTTGGAGTTGCTTAGCTTTTTATGTTAACAATCAAGATGAAATAGAAAGAGGAGCTCCAAGATTAGTAATAAATTATAAACCCTTAAATGAAGTATTAGAATGGATAAGATATCCAATTCTTAATAAAAGAGATTTATTGAACAGGATTTTTAAAGCGGTAATTTATTCAAAATTAGAGACTTATAAAAAACCCTTCTTGTTTGAAAGTAAAGAGCATCGACACGCTTAAGTAACTTAAAAAACTTGTTTCTAATTTACCATAGTTAGGAAAACCTCATCCAAATACTCCTACTATAGTAGAAACAGATGCTTCAGATTCAGAATATGGTGGAATTTAAAAACATTAAGTTTCAAACAAAAATGAACAATTAGTTGGATTTCATTCTGGTATTTGGATAAGTTCTCAAAAGATCTATCTACTATTAAAAAAAAAAAATTCTAAAGTAATATGTCTTTCAAGGACATGGATTCCAGAAGAATAAGAGCAAATAGTCCTAGACCATCTGATCTAAGACCCAGTCTTTCTTTTCGACAATTTATTCAAAATCCTCCAATTTTTCTAGTTTTACCCAGTTCTTCTAATATTCCATCTTCTTGTTCTACCAATACCTCTCCTAATGGAATCATATTGACTAGTGAATCTTAGAAAGAACCTGCTTCTTATTTGATTCACAGTCCAAAATATCAAAAAATCCAAATTGAAAAACCCCAGAAAGACCAGGCATGCATCCCCTTCTACTTCTAATCCATCTCCTACTCCAATTCCTCTTCCAATAAAAACACCTATGTTTTAATGGAATTTGTTAAACATTTTCTGTTTCTTGAACAAGTACATATTAATCTTACTTTCAAAGAATTGTTTGGAATTTTCTTTGCCCCAGCCATAGATATTTTTGCTCTCTCTAAAAATTATTTTATTCAAGAAACTCCAAAAAAGACTCGACAATATTATGAATTTATTTTAGTTTATATTAAGTTGGTTATAATAGAGCACATTCCAGGAGATGAAGAAAGAAGGAAAAAGATGTTAGCAAGTTGTGGCGATTCAAGTACATTTTTACTTATTCCTAGATGAAGAATATTGAAGAATTCAGACCGGCAGTTGTCCATTGTAATTATAGAGACTCTTCGCATTCTCAAAACCATGGAATTCCCAATATATACTTATGTGGATTATATCAAGGCATGGCAATATACTGTATTATGCAGGCCATTCAATCATTCATTATTTATTCAATTTCACAAAATCATATTACAGGATTTCCAAGATGGTTTAACGCATGGTGGGAAGGTTTTGGTGCTAATGCTCAAATTTTACCTCCAAACCATTGCAAAGAATATGAGAAATTTTGTCAAGAAAGGAAGAGAGAATTAAATGATCCGATTATATCTCTTCAATTTTTCCTTACAAATAAACTCCCATTTATTATGGCATGGAATTTTAGTATGTTCCAGTTTATTTGGACTCCCTGTTTTATCAAGAGAATTCAGAATCAGATGGTGGAATTCTGTTAAAGATAAAGAAGAATGCTCTAGTAGTACCAATCAAGAAGAGTTTTTAACTAGTAAAAGTAAAATTCAGAGTATGATGGCTTCTATTGTGACAAAAGACGAATTCAAGAAACTTCTTCAAGATGCTTTAACTCAAATTTCACCGAAGAAGAAGACAAAAATTCTACCAAGAAGGAAGTCCCAGAGAAAGATCTCTATCATGACAATGAAGACGACTGTTTTGGAATTTTTCACCTATTCCATTGGGCTTTTTAAGAAGCACACGGGAATTTTGACAGGATTCTTCAATTTTTATTTAGCACATGGGTATTCTGACAAGATTCTTAAAATTATTGTACTAAATTCATGCAAAAAATGTATCTTTATCTAGTCAAAAATAGTGGTTACTTTATATCAAATCAGAGTATGGCCTTTGTCGGCCATTTAGAGTAAAATTATTGTACTATAGAAAGTATTCCAGATCTGTATTTGTCTATTTAAAGACATTTGTATTCAAAGTGAGGTAGAGTGAAGTTAGATCCGAAAAAAATATTTGAGAGTTCTAACCCTGCCTTCTTCGAAAGTTTTCTTCAAGAATTGTAAGTGTTCATATGTCAATAAAATTTTGTTAATGTTTAAATACATTTATATTCTTCGTCATTTTACTTCAATTTCATTCCTTCTTGAATTGATATCTTATGCTTTAGTATGTGTAATTATTTTGATAGGATTAAATTTCTTAAAGGGTGTATAAGAAAAGATTTAAAACAAATAGAGACTACAAGATTATTAATATTAATAAATGAATCGGATCTAAGATGTTAATAGAGAAATAAATTCTATATATGAACTAGATAATAACTACAAAATTTGGAATGAGAAAAAAGAAAAAACCGTTTGAATAATCAGAACAATACTCCTTTGACTAAATAAAGATACAAAACCTACAAGAGTCTTAGTACAATAATTTTAAGGAATAGGCAAAAAAATTCCACAGGTTTTTCATACCGCTTTAAAAATCCTGTTCAATAAATCTCTTTTATTAAGAATTGGATATCTTATCCCTGTCTCTTATACACATCTAGATGTGTATAAGAGACAGTCCTTAAACTGTTGATGATAGAATAAAAGTAAAAATATCGATTTCACTAAGCTATTAGAAGAAGGAGTTTGTTCTGATCTTTCCAACGGTTTTTGGGATAGAAAACATCATATAGT
This sequence comes from Cinchona pubescens, assembly GCA_025175665.1. Classification (NCBI taxonomy): domain Eukaryota; kingdom Viridiplantae; phylum Streptophyta; class Magnoliopsida; order Gentianales; family Rubiaceae; genus Cinchona; species Cinchona pubescens. The sequence continues at coordinate 106,024 of JANKKI010000427.1, read as the reverse complement.
AAAATTACTTTATATTAAAGGATTTAATGACAGAGATATACCAATTAAGGCTAGACCTATTCAAATGAAAGATCATGAATTAATGGAATACTGAAAAAAAAGATATAAATGAAGTAATAAAGAAAAAATTAATAAGGCCTTCCAAATCTCCTTGGAGTTGCTTAGCTTTTATGTTAACAATCAAGATGAAATAGAAAGAGGAGCTCCAAGATTAGTAATAAATTATAAACCCTTAAATGAAGTATTAGAATATAAGATATCTAATTCTTAATAAGAGAGATTTATTGGCCAGATTCATTTAAATTGGTCCTTTAATCTAAAGTGCTTAGTGACATCATAAATTTTTAGTCTTGTTGGAATCAAGAGCATCGACACGATTAAGAAACTTAAAAAACTTGTTTCTAATTTACCATAGTTAGGAAAACCTCATCCAAATACTCCTACTATAGTAGAAACAGATGCTTCAGATTCAGAATATGGTGGAATTTAAAAACAAAAAGTTTCAAACAAAAATGAACAATTAGTTGGATTTCATTCTGGTATTTGGATAAGTTCTCAAAAGATCTATCTACTATTAAAAAATCCAAAAAATTCTAAAGTAATATGTCTTTCTAAATTTCAAGATGATTTGATACACCAAACATTTTCACTCCGTATTGATTGGAAATCTGCAAAAAAAAAAAAAAAATTAGAAAAAGATGTTAAAAAATTAGCTTCTGAACAAATTTTTGCAAGATGGCAAGCATTACTTACAAATTTTGAATTTGATTAGAATATATTAAAGGTGAGGATAATTATCTTCCAGATTTTCTTACTAGAGAGTTTTTACGGGGACATGGATTCCGGAAGAATAAGAGCAAATAGTCCTAGACCATCTGATCTAAGACCCAGTCTTTCTTTTCGACAATTTATTCAAAATCCTCCAATTTTTCTAGTTTTACCCAGTTCTTCTAATATTCCATCTTCTTGTTCTACCAATACCTCTCCTAATGGAATCATATTGACTAGTGAATCTTAGAAAGAACCTGCTTCTTATTTGGGAGCAGTCCAAAATACTCAAAAATCCAAATTGAAAAACCCTGAAAAAACCAGTTTGGTAGAACCTCTCTTATAATAAGAAGAACAATTCCTCTTCCAATAAAAACACCTATGTTTTAATGGAATTTGTTAAACATTTTCTGTTTCTTGAACAAGTACATATTAATCTTACTTTCAAAGAATTGTTTGGAATTTTCTTTGCCCCAGCCATAGATATTTTTGCTCTCTCTAAAAATTATTTTATTCAAGAAACTCCAAAAAAGACTCGACAATATTATGAATTTATTTTAGTTTATATTAAATTGGTTATAATAGAGCACATTGGTTTGGAGAAAAAGAAAGAAGGAAAAAAATGTTAGCAAGTTGTGGCGATTCAAGTACATTTTTACTTATTCCTAGATGAAGATATTAAAGATATTCAGACCGGCAGATTGGCCATGTGTAAATTATAATACTCCAGTCGCATTCTCAAAACCATGGAAGCCTCCAATATATACTTATGTGGATTATATCAAGGCATGGCAATATACTGTATTATGCAGGCCATTCAATCATTTAGATCATTATTTATTCAATTTCACAAAAATATTACAGGATTTCCAAGATGGTTTAACGCATGGTGGGAAGGTTTTGGTGCTAATGCTCAAATTTTACCTCCAAACCATTGCAAAGAATATGAGAAATTTTGTCAAGAAAGGAAGAGAGAATTAAATGATCCGATTATATCTCTTCAATTTTTCCTTACAAATAAACTCCCATTTATTATGGCATGGAATTTTAATATGTTCCAGTTTATATGGACTCCCTGTTTTATCAAGAGAATTCAGAATCAGATGGTGGAATTCTGTTAAAGATAAAGAAGAATGCTCTACTAGTACCCATCAAGAAGAGTTTTTAACTAGTAAAAGTAAAATTCAGAGTATGATGGCTTCTAGTGTGACAAAAGACGAAATCAAGAAACATCTTCATGATGCTTCATCTCTCAAATTTCATCCGAAGAAGAAGACGAAAATTCTATCCAGGAAAGAAGACCTAGAGAAAGATCCCTATCATGACAATGAAGACGAGCAAAAATATCTATGGCTGCTGTTTTGGAATTTTTTTGCCTATTCCGTAGTGCTTTTTAAGAAGCACATGGGTATTCTGTCAAGATTCGTAAAATTATTGTCCTAAATTCAGGCAAAAAATATATCTTTATCTAGTCAAAAATAGTAGTTACATTATATCAAATCAGAGTACGGCAATTGTCGGCCATTTAGAGTAAAATTATTGGACTATAGAAACTATTCCAGATTCTGTATTTGTCTATTTAAAGACATTTGTATTCAAAGTTAGGCAGAGTGAAGTTAGATCCGAAAAAAACATTTGAGAGTTCTTTCACTGCCTTCTTCAAAAGTTTTCTTCAAGAATTGTAAGTGTTCATATGTCAATAAAATTTTATTAATGTTTAAATACACTTTTATTCTTCATCATTTTACTTCAATTTCATTCCTTCTTGATAATGATATCTTATGCCTTAGTAAGATGTGTAATTATTTTGATAGGATTAAATTTCTTAAAGAGTGTATAAGAAAAGATTTAAATCTTTTCTAGAGACTGTACAAGATTATTAATATTAATAAATGAATCTAGATTAGAAGAAATTAATAGAGAAATAAATTGAATATATGAACTAGATAATAACGACAAAATTTGTATAAAGGAACAGAAAAAAGAAAAAATCATCATGAATATTTTATTATTATGTTAAACAAAATAATTAAACAAAACCTAGAAGAGTTATCTTCTTTAGTTGATTGAAAGTAGATTTACCTGGGTTTGTCATTATAAAGAAATAAAATTAATAAAAAATCACTCTATAAATAGATTACAAAAACAAATAAATGAAGAAATAAATTATGAAAGTATAAATCAACAGTTTAAGGGTGATAGAATAAAACTAAAAATTTCTGATTTCACTAAGCAATTAGAAGAAGGAGTTTGTTCTGATCTTTCCAATAGTTTTTGGGATAGAAAACATCATATAGTGAAATTACTTTATATTAAAGGATTTAATGACTTTCTATACCAACTAAGGCTTGACCTATTCAAATGAATCATGAATTCAATGGAATATTGAAAAAAAATTCCCATATAAAGAAGTAATAAAGAAAAAATTAATAAAGCCTTCCAAATCTCCTTGGAGTTGCTTAGATTTTTATGTTAACAATCAAGCTGAAATAGAAAGAGGAGCTCCAAGGTTAGTAATAAATTATAAACCCTTAAATGAAGTATCAGAATGGATAAGATATCCAATTCCTAATAAAAGAGATTTATTGAACAGGACTTTTAAAGAAACAGTTTATTCAAAATTTGATATGAAAAGTGGATTCTGTCAAGTCCAAATTGATGAAAAAGATAAATATAAGACAGCTTTTACAGTATCATTTGGACATTACGAAATTGAATGTTATGCCCTTTGGATTAAAGAATGCACCTTCTGAATTTCAAAATATTATGAATACTATATTTAATCCTATTTCTTCTTTTACAATAGTTTATACAGATGATGTACTAGTTTTTTTCTGAAAATTTAGATCAACATTTTAAACGTTTAAGTACATTTTTATAGATTCTGTATTAAGAAAAATGGCTTAGTGTTATCAAAATCTAAAATTAAATTATTTCAAGCTAACATTAGATTTTTAACCATGAATTACATCAAGGAAGTTATAAACCTATTTGTAGAGCTCTAGATTTTTTTTCTAAATTTCAAGATAAAAATCAATTACAAATATTTTTGGGAGGCTTAAATTATATATCAGATTTTATACCAAACTTTAGGCAAATTGGTGAACCTTTATATCAGAGACTTAGAAAAAATCCTCCTAATTGGAATCAAGAGCATACTGACACAGTTACGAAACTTAAAAAATTGTTACTAATTTACCATGTTTCGGAATACCACATCCAAATTCTCTTATGATAGTGGAAACAGATGCTTCAGATTTATGATATGGAGGAATTTTATGACAGAAATTTTCAAACAAAAATGAACAATTAGTTCGATTCATTCTGGTATTTGGATAAATTCTCAAAAGAATTACTCTTTTACTAAAAAAGAAAATTTATCTATAGTATTATGTGATATCTCTAAATTTCAAGATGATTTGATAAACAAAACATTTTCACTTCGTGTTGATTGTAATGCTACAAAAGAAGTTTTAGAAAAAGATGCTAAAAATTTAGTTTCTAAACAAATTTTTGATATTCAGATAGAATCTATTAATATTTAGGATAATTCTCTTCTAGATTTTCTTACAAGAGAGTTTTTAAAGGGACATGGATTCCAGGAGAATAAGAGCAGACAATCAGGTCAAAGACCCAATCTTTCTTTTCAACATTTTATTCAAAATCCTCCAACTTTTCCAGCTTTACCCAGTTCTTCGAATATTCCAACTTCTCCTCCTACCAATACCCCTCCTAAAGGAATCATAATGACTAGTGAATCTTATAAAGAACCTGCTTCTTATTTAGAAGCAGCCCAAAATATTCAAAAAGTCCAAATTCCAAAAATCCAGAAAAAACCAATCAACCATCCCCTTCTGCTTCTAATCCCTCTCCTACTCCAACAAATTCCTCTTTTGATAAAAACTCATATGTTTTAAAGGAATTTGATAAATCTCTTCTATTTCTAGAACAAGGACATATTAATCTTACTTCCAAAGAATTGTTTAAAATTTTCTTTACTCCAGCCATAGATATTTTTGCTCCCTCTAAAAATTATTTTATTCAAGAAATTCCAAAAAAGACTCGACGATATTATGAATTTATTTTAGTTTATACTACGTCGGTTATAATAGAGCACATTCCAGGAGATGATGAAAGAAGGACAAAGAGATTAGCAAGTGGTGACGATTCAAGCACATATTATACTTATTCCTAGATGAAGATATTAAAGATATTCAGACTGACAGATTGGCCATGGGCAAATTATAATACTCCAGTTGCATTCTCAAAACCATGGAAGCCTCCAATATATACTTATGTGGATTATATCAAGGCATGACAATATATTGTATTATGCAAGCCATTCAATCATTCATGATTTATTCAATTTCACAAAAAAATTACAGGATATCCTAGATGATTTTACGAGTGGGTGGGAAGATTTTGGTGCTATTGCTCAAATTTTACCTCCAAACTATTTCGAAGTATATGAGAAATCTTGTCAAGAAAGGAAGAGAGAATTAAATGATCCCATTATGTCTCTTCAATTTTTTCATATAAATAAACTCCCATCTATTATGCCATGGAATTTCTATAAATCTAGTGTGTATGGACTCCCTGTTTTATCAAGAGAATTTAGAATCAAATGATGGAATTCATTTAAAGATAAAGAAGGATGCTCTACTAGGAGCAGTCAAACAGAGTTTTTAACTGCTAAACGTAAAATTCAGAGTATGATGGCTTCTAGTATGACAAAAGACGAATTCAAGAAACGACTTCGAGATGCTTTAAGTCCAATTTAATACGAAGAAGAAGACAAAAATTCTACCAAGAAGGAAGACCAAGAGAAAGATCCCTATCATGAAAATGAAGATGACTGTTTTAGAATTTTTTCACCTATTCCATAATGCTTTTTCAGAAGCATATGGGAATTCTGACAATTGATACTTCCATTATTAATTGGCAATGGGTATTCTGAGAAGATTTTTAAAATTATTGTGCTAAATTCTCGCAAAAAATGTGTCTTTATCTAAGTCCAAAATAGTGATTACTTTATATCAAATTAGAGTATGGCCTTTGTCGGCTATTGGAGTAAATTATTGTACTATAGAAACTGTTCTAGATTCTGTATTTGCCTATTTAAAGGCATTTGTATTCAAAGTGAGGCAGAGTGATATTAGATCCGCAAAAAACATTTGATAGTTCTATCACTGCCTTCCTCAGAAGTTTTCTTCGAGAATTGTTAGTTTTCATATGTCAATAAAATTTTATTAATGTTTAAATACATTTTTATTCTTCATGAATTTACTTCAATTTCATTCCTTCTTGAATTCATATCTTATGCTTTAGTATGAGTAATTATTTTGATAGGATTAAATTTCCTAAATGGTGTATAAGAAAAGATAAAAAAACAAATAGAGACTACAAGATTATTAATATTAATAAAGGCCTTGAATCTAGATTAGAAGAAATTAATAGAGAAATAAATTATATACATCAACTAGATAATAATGATAAAATTTATATAAAGGAATTAGAAAAAGAAAAAAATCATCATGAATATTTTATTATTATGTTAAACAAAATAATTAAACAAAACCTAGAAGAGTTATCTTCTTAGTTGATTTATAGTACATTTACCCGGGTTTGTAATTATAAAGAAATAAAATGAATAAAAAATCATTCTATAAATAGATTACAAAAACAAATAAAGGAAGAAATTAATTATGAAAGAATAAATCAACAAATTAAGGATGATAGGAAAAAAATAAAAATTTCTTATTTCAATAAGCTATTAGAAGAACATGTTTGTCTTGATATTCCCAATGCTTTTTGGGATAGAAAACATCATATAATAAAATTACCTTATATTAAAGGATTTAATGAAAGAGATATACCTACTAAAATTAGACCTATTCAAATGAATTATGAATTAATGGAATATTGTAAAAAAAATGAATTAATAAAAAAATAATAATAGGGCCTTCTAAATCTTCTTGGAGTTGCTCAGGTTTTATGAAGTTGGACCAAGTTGAAATAGAAATTATGATTCCAAGAATTCTAATAATTTGTAAACTATTATAAATATTATTAGAATTGGATAAGATATCCAATTCCTAATAATAGTAAATTTATTGAAACAGGATTTTAAAGCTGTACTAATTCAAAATTTGATATGAAAAGTGGATTCTTGCAAGTCCAAATTGGTATGAAAAAGATAAATATATACACATTTACTAGATTTGTATAAGAGACAGGAATGTAATGCCCTTTGGATTAAAGAATGCACCTTCTGAAAATTAAAATATTATAAATACTATATTTAATCCTTATTCTACTTTTACAATAGTTTATATAGATGATCTACTAGTTTTTAAGAAAATTTAGATAAACATTTTAAACATTTAAATATATTTTAACAGATCGTTAAGAGAAATGTATTATATTTTCATCTGTAATATAAAATGAAATTATTTCAAACTAAAATACACATCTAGATGTTGGTAAGAATTATTAAAGGAAGTTTAAATATTACTTGTAGAACTCTAGAATTTTCTTATAAATTTCCATATAAAATTAAAGATAAAAATCAATTACAAAGATTTTTAGATGCTTAAATTATATATTAGATTTTATTCCAAACCTTAGGCAAATTTGTGAACCTTTATATCAGAGACTTAGAAAAAATTCTCCTAGTTGGAATCAAGAGCATACTAACACAATTAAGAAACTTAATAAACTTGTTTATAATTTACCATGTTTAGGAATACCTCATCGACATACTATTATGATAGTAGAAACAAATGCTTCAGATTTAGGATATGGAGGAATTTTAAAATAAAAGTTTTCAAACAAAATTGAACAATTAGTTCGATTTTATTCTGGTATTTGGATAAATTCTCAAAAGAATTATCTACTTTGAAAAAAAAAATTAACTATAGTATTATGTATTTCTAAATTTCAGAATCGATTTGATAAACAAAACATTTTTACTCCGTATAGATTGTAAACCTGCAAAAGAAGTTTTAGAAAAAGATGTTAAAAATTTAGTTTCTAAACAAATTTTTGCAAGATAGCAAGAATTACTCTCAAATTTTGATTTTCAGATAGAATATATTATAGGTGAAGATAATTCTCTTCCAGATTTTCTTACTAGAGAGTTTTGACAGGGACATGGATTCTAGGAGAATAAGAGCAAATAGTCCCAGACTATCAGGTCTAAGACCCAATCTTTCTTTTCAACATTTTATTAAAATCCTCCATCTTTTCCAGTTTTACCTAGTTTTTCGAATATTCTAACTTCTCCTTCTACCAATAACCCCTCCTAAAGGAATCATAATAACTGGTGAATCTTATAAAGAACCTGCTTCTTATTTAGGAGCAGCCCAAAACATTTAAAAAGCCCAAATTCAAAAAACCCCAGAAAAAACCAATCAACCATCCCCTTCTACTTCCAATCTCTTACCTACTCCAACAAATTCCTCTTCTAATAAAAACACCTATGTTTTAAAGGAATTTGTTAAACCTCTTCTATTTCTAGAACAAGGACATATTAATCTTACTTTCAAAGAGATGTTTAAAAATTTCTTTACTCCAGCCATAGATATTTTTGCTCTTTCTAAAAATTATTTTATTCAAGAAACTCCAAAAAAGACTCGACAATATTATGAATTTATTTTAGTTTATACTAAATCGGTTATAATAGAGCACATTTTAGAAGAAAAAGAAAGAAGGAATAAGAGATTAGCAAGTGGTGGTGATTCAAGAACATTTTATA
>JANKKI010000427.1:0-92500 GCA_025175665.1 Cinchona pubescens | reverse complement strand
AGGTAATTTTGAGAATAGTATAATTAGAAATTTTTTAAAACATTTATAAAATTTCCACTTTCTTGATTGTATAATTACAACAATCTAATTATATTTTTAAACATAAATATGATCCTGTTTAATTTTTACAAGACATGAGCGGATATAACTCTATATCTAGGATTATGCAACTAAAGAAGGGTTGAATTTGTAGCCAAAGTAAGGTTGGGAATCTTATTAATATTGACTAAAATATATTTCTGTTGTATGGATCATAATAGAAAAAGAAAGACTCATGCGCTAATATTGAATGATGTCAGATAATATTTTGGTGAAAATTCAACTCAATATGCGGTATTACTGCCATAAAATCTTTCATTGTGTCAAAAGAAGATTTTATCATGACTCTAGCGGCTCACTTTGATATAGAGCTGCATCAAGTATATGTAAAAATAACTTTCCTGAATAAAGATCTTGAAAGTAAAGGATACTAACCAAATCATCATTGGGAAAAAAGAACTTAGATTTTTGGTTGTAAATTGAAGAATTTTATATTTAGACTAAATTGGTGTCCCACTAATAGCATATATTTTTGCTAATATCATCCTTTATTTAGTTTTAGAAGAATACATTGATGAACTGATATGCGTCAAGATTAATAGGGATAATATATATTTAGTCTATACATAGATAATATTTTTCTTGCATGTATTTGGTAATAAGATATTCCTTATATAAAGAATTATTAAGTAAAGGATGTAGGCAATACCGTTTATACAATAACTTAATATTTATAGATATAAGATATAAATAATAATTGAACTATCTCATAAGTTATTCACTAAAGAGTTATTGAAAGTTTAAGAAAGCAATGTCGCTTATTTTTGTAAATTATTAGTTCATATCATGCATTAGAATGATGTCCTTAATAGATTCTAGGTAATTTATCACAAATATTTATTATGTGGCCTAAAATTTGTCAATTTTGTTTTATTAGTCATTTAAAATTCTTATCTTAACTTTCGTATCTTAACTTTAACACTTTTCCTTAAGAATATAAAGAAAAGTAGAAGTTAAGATAAACAAATTAACATAAAATTTTAATAGTTGGAAATAACATTTAAGGAGTGACAGTAGCTAATGAGTATTTAAGATTCAAATCGTGATTATTGATGTTAAAACTTAAGAATACCGGTTAAGTTGTTTCACAATTGTATAACTCATAAGAGACCCATTAACTCATTTTTAAATTTATTGTTATTTGCTGACCACTTAAATATATTTGGGCTTCCGTAATGCTATGTCAGGACTTTCTGTTATTATTTTCTTTTAAAGGACAATAAGTGCTCTTATAGATGTAAGCACATTAAGTTCAAATACCACATTATTCTGTAAAGAATTTGAAATATAAAGTGTCCATTTGAGCAACACCTACCAATGAAGGCATTGGCGCCAAATAGATTATGCGAACGAATTAGTTCAATGAAGTTTTGCTATTATCAATTAAATATTTAGACACATAAGTCGAGAAAACACTGTTATGGGATATCACACAAGATTAATATTTGGACCACTAACAAACAAACAAACAAACAAATTTTTAATCCCACTAAATAGGGTCGGCTGCATGAATCTTGTTATGCTACTAATGAAATTTTTTTGTCATTGTTCATTTCTTTCTCATTAAGTTTATCTACATTACATTGTTAGAATTGTGTTACGTGAAAGGGAGTATATTCATCAAATTGACATATAAAAGCCATGATCCATCCTGATAATTTCGTATGATAATATTAAAAAATTTAGTGTTACTGTGGCCACTCTATGAATCTATTTTATCAATTTTACACATCATTTGTCCAAGTAGGAGAATGTTAGAATATTCTTATTACTGGACTTCATTGGCCACACAAATATTCTAAATATTAATTATATTATATCCCATATTAATTAAGGACAAATTATTATATATATATATAGAGATAATTAATGAAATTCTAGATAATATTGGAGGAAGTATATGAGACCTAAGTCTAATAGTAATTTGATAACCAATAAAGCTTCATTGTCGTCTAGACTCCATGATGGAAAGAGGTGTCTAGCAATTGTCTACAAATAAGGCTTTCGGTCTCTTTGTTGCTCTGTATATTTGCCATTACTTTATAAACATAAGGGTTAATTACACATTACCCCCTAAAACCGCAGCTCCAATTTCACTTTATCTCCTAAACCACAATAATATACAATTTACTCCGTTGATATTTAGTCAAACAGAATAATACCTGACATAATACATTATATCCATTGAAAATGAAATGACAAAAATTACCCGAAGATTAAATGTGTGCTAACCATTTTACCATTTGGCATAAAGTGAAAGATGAAATATTATATTTTGTAAAATCTTGTGGAGAGAAAATATCATGTGGCATGAGTGTGCTATTGTGAAACTAAATTAATGTATAAAAGAGAAAAATATAAAACTCTAAAGTTGCAAAAATAATCCAATCACACCCAAAAATATCAAGTTCTCTGGTTCATTTTAGGAGCTGGTCGCTTAAAGTCGTATTTTGTGTTTAACATGAGACGTTGCGTGAAGGTTAAAAACCAAAACAGAAATAAAAGGGAGCAAAAAAAGGAAACTCAAAGTGCTTTTCAGTATACAAGTTAATAAATTTCTAAAAATTCGTGCATGATTAATTATTAATATTTTAGTCTACTTATTGAATGTTAGAATGAATCTTAACACGGTCAAATTCCTAAAAACAATTCACAAATTGGCCCAACTTAATAATAATATAATCGAACTAAATAGAGAAGAACTTCACATGATTGATCTATAGCATAAGGTCCGCAAAATTCCAAATCGTGCTATACGAGCGTATGATTTGAGGAATTTGCAATTATCCTTTTTACAATAAATATTTTAATTTTTTGTGACGGTGAAATAAAGTGCGCTTGTTAATTAATTGGGTTTAAACTTAAATTTGACCCGTTCTGAAGCTATTTTTCTGAGTCCGAATTTATATACAAATCTAATTACTTGAATTCTGTCCATATATCCATTTAATTATTATAGTAAATAAATCACATATGGATATTTGAATAAAATTCGAATGTAATTAATATATATATATATATATATATATACACATATATATATATGTGTATATAAAAGTTATTCTATGTGCACATATATGTTGCATAAATTGTCAATATATATTTTATATTCTAATCTAAAAGGCTACATAAATATTAATATGAGCTTCTTCTTTTTTTTAACAGTTACAAAAAAAAAAAATTATGAAAATTTGAAGTATATTTTTTGTAATATGAATTTTAAACTTATAAAATAATATCAAAATTCCGATTCAGATATAGATATCTTTTATAGACTCATATAAGTATCTTATTCAGTATAAGAGATGTAATATAAGATTACAAATTGTGCTAATTAAATTTTAGACATTTATTAAATCTTTAGGGCAATAACAACAAATTGTAGCAGAGATATTGAGGGCATTGTGAAATTGGATGGAATCTTTATGAGGGGTAAAGTATGTATACACATTATAATTCATTAGATAAAGTGTAACTGAAATGACAGCTCAAGAGAATAAAGTATAATTAACTCTAAATATAATAGAGAGTTAAGATAAGGAAAATCAAAGTTGTCACTTAATCATCTTGATCGAATCAATGATGAACTAATTAGCACTCGATGCGTATGACGAACTAATTGTGAAGCACTCAATGCAGTATCATACACAGACAATAAAATCGATGGCTTGAAGGTACTCCTATATTTATGTTATACGAACTTATTTTAGAAATTTAAATTCAAAATCCCATCATATCTAACAATATATGCATCTCCTCTTCGATGTTTACCTAATTTCTAGCTCCATGTTCAAGAATATTGCACAACAGAGTAAAGACTAGGAGGGTATTGACCTTGCTTTGGCTTAACTGTCTTAATCTAAGAAGGGTCAAACTAAAATACTAGTGCTGGAATAAGAACTATAACTAGTTTTATCAGGAAAAATTATCTAAATAGTCTTCTAACTATTTTATCAAAATTAATTAGATCTTTTTATTAAAATTTTAGTCAATCTAATTTTTTAATTAAATATTTATATTTAATTTCATCTCTATTTAATTGCTCCGTTCAAAAAAATGAAATTTATTCATTTTTACCGACGTTAGCAGGGATAAAAATGGTACTAACAGATATGTTTCTTCCTCAATAATTTGCGGCATCCAAAATTCCACCGCCACCACCAAATCTAAATCTGGTGCCATTACCATTAGCATCTCCACCTATTGAATCCTCCAAATCCAATATCGGTTGAATCCCGGCTCCCATGTTAATGGGTCAAGTTTAGATTCGGATACACATCTGATGTGTATCCGAGATTCAAATCTGAATCTACGATAAATTTCAATTGCTCGAATTCGATCTGGACTCGTTTAGTTATTATAATAAAAGGATCGGATCTCGGCTTTACTATTCCGACTCGATTAAGACCCACATCCGATTAAAATATTTATTGTATAATAAAATAATTATATATTAGTATTATTCTATATATACATATACATATATATCGTGTAAATTGTCTATGTAATTTATATTTTAATGTAGAATACATATATAAATATTAATTGTGAACTAAACACTTTTTTATAATTTTTTAATAAAGAGAAAATTCGATAAGTTGTAATAGTTCTGTGTATAATTTTAAAAGGTATAAAAAGAATATCAAAACTCGGATCCGAATCCAACAATATTCGACGAATTTAGATATTAATATACTTTTGTAGAGCCATCGAAAATCTGCATAATGTGAATCTAAATCTAATTATATTAATCAAATTTGAGTATGAATATACTAGATCCGATTTGAATTTGACCCATTTACAAGCTTATCGACACCAACCTTTTCTATTTCCAAGTTCCAAACCTTCCAATCTTTCCAAAGCTACCACCGGATCCATCCCTACACCACCCATTCTACTTCCAAGTTCCAATCCTTCCACCCTTTCCAAATCCACCACCAGATTCACCCATGCACCAGTTATTCTACCTCCAACTCCTTTACCCTTTCCAAATCCTCACGTGTTCCCCCACCATTCCCTCCACCAATTTCCCCACCTTCCCAAAGTTCATCCTCTACGCCGAATATCACCATAGATGACATTGGTAGCGACCGTGAAACATTCTTCAATTCCTCGTCCAACACCACCTCAGACTCCTTCTCCAACTCGTCCACCAACTTTGCTCTTTTTAACATTTGGTTGCATTTTTTTGGCCTCATGGCTAAGTTGAAATCAGCATGAAAAATTCCTAGAATTTAGATTGTCATTTTGATTAACCATGAAACAAACCAAAAACTGGCAGCTTTAAGGAAATCCATCATTTGGATTCTTAAAATTCATTGGGGATTTTAACGAACATCTGAGAACCAAAAATGAAACAAGTTAATTACAGATAAATTCGTTTGTCAAAGGTAACCAATAGATAACTTCCCTAATATTTCGTCCATCAAACAAAATTAAACTATAAAGCTTGAATTTCACACCAAAAAAGAAAGGAAAAAAAAAAAAAAAAAGGAATAGAGGGGAATTCTTCTATGGTGGTTACAGCTTGGGCAATGGTAAAGGTCCTGGGCATGGGGTTGTGGTGGTGATTATCCTTGGAAGATGATAATGGTAGGTGACCATGGTTGCAATATCTCGGCAATCCCTCTTCCTTTTCTGTCTTTTCCTCTTGTTTGTTGGGTTTCAGGACTGTGCATTTGTTTAACTTTTTGTTTGTGATTCATGACAGATGGAGGCTGGTGACAGATAATTGTAATGTGTGAAAAGAGTGTTATGTGTTGTGTGGCTCTGGTAATGGTGTGTGAGTAGCTCCGGTGAGTTAGAGGTGAGCGGGGAGGGATGAGTGGTTCTGCGTCATGGAGGAGTATGGTGGTGAGACCAAACATGATTTGTTTGGGTTTATTAATATATTTTCATTTTTATCCCTGCAAACACGTGTTGGAAATGATTAAATTTCATGTTTTGTGCAGAGTAACTAAATAGGGATAAAATTAAATACTCATATTTAGTTAAGAATTAAATTAATTAAAATTTTAGTTAAAGGATCAAATTAATTTTAATAAAATAATTAAAGCACTATTTAAGTGATTTGCCCCATCTTAGTACAACCACTTTTTTCCCTCCGTATTCCTTCATGGGCTTTAACCAGTTCTTGCCTTTAATTCAGACAAGAAAATACTAGGTTCAATCTTAACAACAGTAATAACATTTTGGCGCAACATTTTATTTTAATTTCTGTATATGATACACATCTAGCATGTATGTACCATTTGTCTGTTAATTATGGACATATTATCCTTCACCACAGACCGGACGGGAGATCGACGAAGAATAGGAATAAATCTTGAGTAACACTTCTTATCTTCTTTAATTCTTAGCACTTGCCAAACAGCATCAAATCGGACATTAATTAATAATCGGTAAGCCTGGGACATATATTTTTAATTTGACATTTTAAACTTATAGTTAATGCAACTTAAAAGTAATATTTTTAAAATGGTTAATTTCACTTTATCCCTTAATGTTTAGAGTTATTATCACTCTAATTCCTAACATTATTTTTTAAGCACTAAAGTTGCTGGTCAAATATAACGTTGTTAGATATTTTAGCTAAAATGCCATTTTTACTCACTTCGATCTTATTTATGTTATTATAAATTTTTCAATGACACCCATCTAATCCTTCGTCCATATAAGTTTGATATATTTTGAGACAGGTGATAAAATATGAATGAATCATGCAATAAAATGAGAGAAAAAGAAAACGTCATGGAAATAAATCATGTAAAAATATGAAGAAAAAAAAGAATGATTTTTGTAGAAATGTAGCATTTTATATATTCAGCCAAAGTATAAGGGTATTTTTATCAAAAGGAACAAATATTAAATTGAATTATAATGAAAGTATTTAAAAATTAATGTTAAAAATTAAAATAATAAGAATCTTAAAATGTTAAGGTGATTTTATAATTATGTAATAAATATTTTTTAATTCAATTGGACGAAAAGGTGAATCTTATTGAATCTCCGGTCCCTATTTACAATTTAACGGGCCCAACAAGTCAAGTAACCCAATTCAATTTATTTTATTGGTTCAACTACTTTATCTATTTTAAATATAAGAAACCACACTACTCGGAGCATAGCCAAAAATTTTATTTAGTGGGACAAGATTTATGTATTTTAATAATAGATTTCATCCCCATTCAAATTTTTCAAATATAATTGTCCAAATTCATTAAATTTTTATTTAGCATAACCAACAAAAGCCAAGTAATATAGAGATATAATTTAAACAAATGAAAACAATCTATGTAAGAGTTCTAATTTATAAGAAGTACATTAAAATTCGACATATTATATTTTAAGATAAAAGTGTCCCTTGTTCTATATTTACTCATTTGAAGGCAGCAACTTTATTGTTATTGATTATTAGAAAGATTGAGAAAAATAAATTTCAACTTTAAGTTTTGGATCTATATATTTTTACTGATATTTAAATCAATCTAATTTATAATTAATTACTAAAACAATAAAAATCTAGTTAGATTGATTTTTTGTTATAACTAAATTAGTTTTCCTACGAATCGACCATAATGGCTAAATTGGTTGAAGTTGTAGAAATTTGATTATTTTTGTTCACAAATACTACATTGAGTAAATGGCACTATTGGAATTTAAACTTTTGACTAAGCTGTATTTTAGCACCCCATCTTTTAATTTTGTCATTTTAGTACCTCATGGTGTACAAATGTCTCTTATTGTTAAAATTATGTAATTTCCAAGAATTCGGCTGATGTGGTGATCGATATCATCACGTATATAACAAGATATTAATAAGGGTAATTTCAGGACACAAATTGAACAAAATAATATGGCTTCATTAACAAAACTTAAAAAAAAAAGAAAAAAAAGTAAGAATCTACACATAATCACTAAAAAGTGTCTCTTATTACACATCTAAATGCAAAAGCTCTTACTTTAATTTTTTTTATTTTTTTAGTTGTTATAATGAAACTTATGTCGATTTGTTCAATTTGTATTCTAAAATTACCTTTTTAATTTCTTGAGCTATTCAAGTGACAATCTCCGGCATTACACATTGAATATTGATAATTATACAAATTGGAGATTATTTGTAAATATAGGTACCAAAATAATACAATTAAAATATAAGGTACCAAAATATAATCCAATAAAAAATCTAGATACCAATGGCATCATTTACTCTAGTACAGTTTTATTTATTAATTGGGGGAGGGGGACAAAATAATAAAACTACTATATTTTTTTAAATTTCCATAAAAAAAATCTTACATATTGATACAAGAGATAGGAAAGTCAATGAGGACAGATGCCCCCACTACTTACCCTCTCTCTTCCCTTGCATATTATTAACGGTAAAATTTATATCGATCATTAAACAACTATTAAGTATTGTAGTAGTTGCTCAAAAACTAAAAAGAGCTTTTTATTTTGTAGAAACATGATCTATGACCCCGTTATTTTTAATAAAGTGGACTATCTAACCCAAATAAATTCCTCCTATTAATTATTAGGTAACTAATAAAATGTCATTAGCAACTCAATGAACACAGTAAACCTTATCCACTATTAACACCGAAGTTATTATGGTCGAGTGGTAAAGTCTCTAATCTTACCTTTTGTCGTTCCTTATGTTGGCATTTTTTACTATAACCATTTTTCATTCTTTGATTACACTGTCATATGTGGCGTAAAGCATAAAAAATCCCAGCATCTACCTCCATATCTTCCTCTCCATCTTAAAATCCTACGGAAATTAAAAATATCTAGTTAGATTTGATTTTTGATCTTATTTATAAATTTTGTAGTGTGAATTAAATATTATAGAATCTATAATATTAACTGATGTAGACAAAATTTTATAAAATTTAATGTTGACTACAAAATTTATAATAAATCAGGTCTAAGATCGAATCTATGTTAATATTTTCCAAAATCCTAACCATAGCAATCACCCCAGGACCCTCCCCTTCTGCCACTATCCCCACCTCTCATTTCCTCTCTTAATTTTTAAGGCCTAGCTAGAAGCCAAGCCACATTGAAATAAATGGTGAATTAACCCTAATTAGTGTATAATTAAATGAATAAAAGAAAATCTGACGAAAAAAGGAGAAACCAAAGAAATTAAATTAAACATAATAAAGGAAAGGTTTAATACATCTAAATCTCCTTGAGAGACACTCTTAGTTGCGCTTTGCCCCCTCTAACTTATTTTTTTAGGCACTTAATCCCTCATTTTTGTATAATTGAATAAAAGTACACCCTTGCTAAGTAAATTGTTTTTTGTTTTCCAACTATTCTTTCCTACTTTTTTTCCTTTTCCCTTCCTTCCTTTTTCTTCTTTTATTTTTTTTTCTTTTATCCCTTATCACTTTCCATTAGCTACTCTACTTCTTTCGTTCTGTTATAAATATTTTGTACACCTAAAATAAAATTTTTTGTTTTCTTTAACTAATTATTTATTTTCTTGTCTTTGTTTATTTACTAATTCTTATTATAAGAGGATATATATTTGTTATATTAATAAATTATTTTTTCTAATTTAAATTATAGATTGTAAAAAATATACATAAACAAGTTGGATTATAATTAGTCAACTATACCGAAAACAAATAAGCAAATTAATTCAACTAGTAAATTTTTATTTGTTGCTTTTTACAAATACCCTTATTAACCCATATTTTTATTTTTATCTATGTCTTTAGAATTTAAACAATATTTAATTTATTGAAATTCAAATTTTTGGTTTATTGAAACTCTAATTTCCTTATATGTATATATCTATAATTTAATTAATAGTTTAAATACACTTTGACGTAACTAACATATATTCTATTATAAAGGAAATTGTAATGAATTTACAATGATAATATTTATGAAACAAACGAGTTATAAAAAAATAAGCTAAATCAAATTAAAAAATTTATATGTCCTAATTATACAAATAATAACAGAATAGGAAACAAACTAGCTTTTGGTATGAGAAAAAGGAAGAAAAATCAACTAGTTCTTTTTTTCTTTTTTTTTTGGTAACTCACGTGTTTCTTAAATTTTATTATTGTAAATTCATTGCAATTTTCTTTATAATAGAATATATGATTAAAAGATTTAAATGCATACATAGAATTTAGAGTTTTAATAATTCAAAATTTTGAGTCTCAATAAATCAAATATTTGTTTAAAAATTCAAATAAATAGATAAAATAAAAATAAGAGTTAATAATTTATCAATGTAAAGAAGAACAAACAAAAATATTACCAATTGATTAATTTGCAAATTTGTTTTTACATATCGTTGACTACTTATAAATATAACTTGTTTACATATGTTTTTATAATTTAATTTTAGATAAAAATGCTTTATTAATATAACAAATATATGTTGTTATACTAAGAATTAAAAAATAAACAAAGAAAACAAAATAAATAATTAGTTAAAGAAAATTAAAAAATTTATTTTAATTGCACAAATATTTATATCAGAGCGAAAGAAATAGCTAATGGCAAGCGAGAAGAGATGCAAAAGGAAAATAAAAGAAGAAAAAAGAAGACATGGGAATGTGAAAAAAAAGTTGTGAAAGAATAGTTAAAAAAAGGGAAAAATAATTACTTAACAAGGATATTTTTGTCCAATAATAAAAAATAAGGGTTTAAGTGCCTATAAAATGAGATGAAGGGGAAAAGTGCAACTAAAAGTGTAGTTTAGGGGGTTTGGTGCTATTAACCCTAAAGGAAATAAACAAAAGGTTCAAACTTTACTTAATTTCTAAGAATTGAGAAGGTTCATCATCTTAACGCTAGCTAACTTTTTGGCATTTTTATCAATACAGAAACAAGTTTAAGAAGTGTTTCCCCAATTGGAACGAAAAGCAATCTCTTAAGGAAATCTAGATTCTAAATCCTTGAGTTTTAAAATTACTCTTTTGAATATTTATAACGTGAAAGAACAGGGCATCAGATTTCATGTATATTCTTTAATTTTTCTGTTATTAGGAATAAAGGTCGCCATGCAAAGAATTAAAACTAAAAACACTCATGGAAATTTGTCTTTTCTTGATCCAACTTCCTCCAAACCTACAAGAGAGATTACGAGGTTATAAATACTATTGAAAACACTTAATTAATACATAAAAAATTATAAAACACTTACAACATACACATAAACAAATATTGAACACTTTTACTTAAAACTCAAGAAACTAGGTAGAAAATTTGAACAAATAAGATAGAAATAGAGTTGAGAGTTCCTTTATGATGCACACAAAAGGATATGTGCCAAGTGGAAGGCTTATGAATAGGCTCACTGGATTTATTCAGAAAAAGGTTTTTCCCTTTGTTTATCTTGGTTGTCTAATGCAGAAAGGAAGGTGAACTAAATTTATGTTCCAACAAATGATTGTTAAGATCAGGTCGAGGATTGATAGATGGCAGCACAAAATTTTGTCTCAAAAGCAGGTAGGCTGCTTTTAATCAAGCACGTGCTATTTCTATATATTTGAATGATGTCCTACATACCTTCTAAATAAGTAATCAGGGATGTAGAGAGAATTCTAGTCAATTTCTTTCGGGGAGTTACTTCAAGTGGTCAAAATACTCATTGGTTGGCATGGGCCAAATTTTTTGCTCCTTGTGATAAAAATGGTTTGGCTTTGAAGAGCCTGTAGGAGGTAGTAGAAGCTTTTTCAATCAAAATTATAGTGGTCTTTTTTGTTCAGCGATTCTTTGTGGTCCAACTTAATGGATGCAACCTAAGTCTTAGTTACCAGATTCACGATACTCTTTGAAACGCGTTACGGATATAGTTATATGGTACGTCACATTGTTAAAGTGTGGTATACTGGGGTAGATTTAGTTGGAACTTTTTTTAGTACGTTGTACGCTTGATTAATTTAGTTGGTATGCTCTAATATAATACTTTTAAAAAAGTTAAAATTCCATACAAATTTACATATACTTATTGATGTTTGTTAGAATAATATTGTAATTAGTATAAACAAAAGTATCAATCTAATTAATTAACAAAATGTCAAATTGAATTACTAAGAAAGTAATTTGCAATTGGCATGTTTGACCTTGATTTTTTAGTTTGTGAGAGGGATACTCGTTTCAAAATTAGAATAATTTTGAAAAAAAAAAAAACATAGATCATTTGTATATGTAAGTAGAAGTCAACTTTTGAACAACTTGATTTTTAAAGTAACAAACCGGTCAAAAATTAATATTTAAATAAAAAAATCAAATTAATATTAGAAATGAAAAAACTACAAAAAATTTAAATTTAATTAGTCAATTTTTCATGAATTAAATCTAAAAGTAGTTTGCTAGATTTATGAATCGGAACGTGTACTATAGTGTTTAAAATCACAAAAATACCACAAATCAAAATGCATGAATTGATACGTAGTACGTAGGGCTCCTACTGAATCCTGTAACTATAAAAGTTAAGGATATTCATCTCTCTTTCTGTGTTGCCTAAGCCACAGACTCACATGTATGGAAAAGAATGATTATATCCAGGCAAATTGCACTTCAAAATATGTTTTATCTTCCAGAGGAGGGTGACATTTCTTTCTGGTTTAATGATTGGTTAGAAAGGAGAGCCTTGTTACAACCAGAAGAAAACATGTCCCTCAAACATTTTTCTCTTAACTTGGCTTGGCAAGAAAATAGTTGGAAATATATATATATATATATCATTGATTAATTACCTGTCATGATCTCAGTGTTCATGTGGAGACTGCTTGATGAAGCACTACCTCTGGTATTTATCCTGCCTCCAAATGCTGTTTCTGTCAGGTTCAGGAACATTTGGAACATCTAAAAAATTCTTTGATTGCGGATTATCCAAAATGATTGGCAGCATATTGTTTCCATTTTCAGCTTTCTTTGCCACTTAACGCATGGAGACTTTTCCTTAATGCATAGTCATCAACTCCACAAAGGCTTAGTTAAGGGAGAGATATGTAAGCTAATCCCATCAACAGTATCTTGGGAATTGAGTAAAGCAGGGAATGCCCTAGGATATGATGAAGGCAAGCCCACTGAATTGTTACTTCTTCCTTGGTACTTATACTAAGTTGTCTATTGCTTTTCCTTTTGTAAGTGACGAGTTCTAGGATATTCTGTTACTTCATAAAGGGTTAATAGGCAAGCTGATCAAACCAAAACCACATTCAGTCCTTTCAATTAAGGGGTTCCCTCCTCAATTTTATTTTTTCAAACTCAATGTGGACAGTGCTTCAAAAGGCAACCCAATACGTGAGTTCTTCGAGGTACGAGTGGTCATGTTATAACTACTTTCTCCAACTATTATGGGATGCAAACAATCTACACCAGGAAGAAGAATTGTCATTGCTGGATAGTCTAGAAGTCATATCTCAAATGTAGGTTGATAACTCTCCTAAATAAGAGTTATTTGCATGTGTTTTGATTAGGTTTTGATGCTAATACTAAGTAACTTCTATGTTAATTTAGGATTTTAGTTCAAATTGTTATTTTAATTGTTTAAGTAATTTATTAATGTATTTAATGTATTTTACAGGTTTTGAATGAATTGGGGTCCAATTGGATGATTAACACATGAATCGTGAAGATCGATTGAAAAGTAAAAAGTGCTGAAATTAGCAACTTCGACTCAAATGAGCTGGCAGCGCCAACCACTGACCACATAGGCGCCATGACACTAAGTAAGGCACTTGAAGGTATCACCATGACAACAAAATGTGAGTTGAGCATTTTTAGGGTTTTTCGAATCCTATTTGGGTCCCGTTTATTCCGTTTTACAACTATTTCAACTCTAGACATTTCTATACCTAAACATCTATAAACAGCCCATCTGACCTGTTAAACCTAAGTATATATCGCATTCCTTTGTTAGTTCAGAGCAACCTTCATTCGTTTTAATTTTCTATATACAACTTTAGAAGGCAAAGACTTCAACATTTAAGGGTGACAACCTTGGTTACTCTGATGACTGCTATTGTAGTTTTTACTTCTTTATACTATAAGTTATTGTATTTAATGCCATAGTTTATGACTTTAATGGATTTTTTAGTTGCATTTATGTTCTAAACATTCCTAGTTGGGTGTTTTCAAATACTTGATGAATATTTGAATGATTTTATAAATATGTGATGAGATAGACTAAGTAATTCACAATTTAGATCAATTAGTAAATATGATGAAATAAGTGAATGATGGACCAAGAATTAACGCAATTTATACGGTCACCATAGGAATTCCTTAAACTAATCAAAGTTCTTTTACTAATAATTATTTGTGTTAGACTGAAGACAAATAAATTAGTAAAATTAAATTTATTATTGAATGATCATTGGTTAATAACTAAAGTAGGAGAATTCGACGTGTAGTCTTGTCTCTTTAACACATCTAGAAATACCAATAAGTTTATGCCAAGCGATTGCTGAAATCAAGAAAACTAATTCTTGTTTAATCTGGAGTTCATTTTTTTTTAATTATATTATACACATTATTTGGACTAAGAGACAGATTAGTTAATTCAAATTTCTCAAGATAAGATTTAGACAGAGAAACGAGTAACTAGGGAAGGATTGAGAAGCATCATGGCTGACAATGTAGATAGTGAAGTACTAGTGCAAGAGGACCCACCACTAGTTTGAGAGGAGAATAGACCTTTGAGGGATTTTGTATTGCCTTCCTTGGAAGGGATTATTTCAAGCATAACAAGGCCGTCAATTCAAGCCAATAACTTTAGAAGGAGCCCCATTGAGAATTTGCATCAACACATTGCATTTGCAATACTTTCAAGTATGATGGAGTCTCTGATGATGTAATCAAACTAAGGTTATTTTTTTTTACATTAAGGGACAAGGCAAAAGAATGGTTGCAATCGTTTTTCCTAGGAACTTTTACAATATGGTATGGACTTGCTAAGAAATTTCTAGACAAATACTTCCCAATGGGAAAAATGACTAAATTGAGGAATGATATTACGTTCTTTACTTAAAGTGATCAGGAGAAATTCTATGAAGCCTATGAGCGATTCAAGGAATTACTCAGAAACTGCCCACATCATGGTTTACCTTTATAGATATAGCTAATGGAGGAGCATTCATGTATAAGACTCCTGATGAATAGAGAAACTAGCTAGCAATTTTTATCAAAGGTTTGCTGGTGTAGTTCTTGTTAGTGTATAAGAGACAGCATTAGCTACATCTTTGGTGTATAAGAGACAGCACTCTGTTGAATACACATCTTAGCCTGTGCTCTTTGGTGTACCAAGCACTAAACATAAGAGAGTTTAGTAGACTATTGGATCTTATTGGTCATTAAGCCTTTTGCCATTATTTTGGCTTTCTTGCATTTTTTTACAATTGCTTTTGTGGGTTTAGAATCACTCTCCTGAAGCTTTTGTATTCTTCTCATACAGTGAAATATTTTGCTATTCCTTGCCTGTGAACGTATAGGACTTTTGTGTAAATTATGTAAATATGGTCTCTGTTTTTATTTTCTCTTTTGATTTTTTATCGTTTCTTTGGGATTTATCTTGAGCTTTTGTCAATTTCCTAGGATCCTCTTTAAGAAACTAGTATTAGAACTTCCAGGAAAGTTCTGAGGCATCGTGATGATAATAAAGACACGTGGAGAAATTTGAACGAAGCGTCAACTTCGGAATGTAGCAGCTCAAGATGGAGGCTATCCTGATCCAAGATGGAGTGAACACAACGTTTCATGGCATGGAGAAACTGCTAGAGAAGATGTTGGCGAAGGATTTTGAAGGCCTAGATAAAAAGGCCAAATAAGTTATTGTTCTAAATCTCTGATGAGGTTCTAAGGAAAACCGTTACTGAGATGATAGCCAAAGGTATGTGGGATAAACAAATGATAAAGACTTTGTATATGAAGAATACTATTGAGAATTGTCTCCATTTGAAGTGAACCATTTAAATGCTTCGGATGACTGAAGATACATCTATACTCTCGCATCTTGATAAATGTGATTTCATTGTTATGGATTTGGGAATATAGATGTAAAATTCATTATGAGGATCAGACTCTTTTGTTGTTATTCTCCCTTCCCCTATCATTTGAGCATTTTTCTGATACTATGATTTATGGAAAAAAACAATCTCATATTGAGAAATTAAATATTCTATAAAATATAAGGAGCAAATAGATAGGGATATAATCAGGGAAATTGGTGGAAATAAGGTTGAAGACTTGGTTGCTAGGGGTATATATGAAAATAGAGACTTTGATAGTAGTAAATTAAAATCTAGAACTAAATCCAGATACAAAAGTTTCTTGTACAATTATTGTCGTAAAAAGGAGCACATTAAGTCCAAATACTTCAAGTTGCAAAATAAAGATAAGCATTCGGAGAAATCTGATATCAGAAAAATACTAATAATGCTGATGATAGTGTTGAAGTTGACGATAGTAATGGAAATATTTCCTTTTTCACTGATGATAGAATAAAGTCTAAAAATGAGTGAATTAGATTCAAGGCGCTCTTATCACATGTATCCCAATATGGATTTGTTTTCCACTTATGAATCTTGTAATGGTAGAATTTGTTTGATGGGCAATGATGCCATTTGTGATGTGGTCGGTAAGAAAACAGTCTGGATTAAAATGCTGGATAGTATTGTGAGGACACCCACTAATGTTAGACATGTTCCTGATTTGAAAAAGAATCTCATCTTTTTAGGCACCTTGTAGGCTCTTGGGTGCAAATATACAGCTAAAGGAAAATGGAAGTTTGTAAGGGTGCTCTTGTTATTATAAAACTTTGCAGGTCTGGTAGTTTGTACATTTTGTAGGGTTCTATTGCCATAGGTTTCATAACAATGTCTTCATCATCTTGTCTTATTCTGACAACACCAAATTATGGCATATGTGGTGTTTGTGGTACATGAGCGAGAAAGGCTTGACTATGTTGAGTAAAGAGGGTTTCTTTGTGGGTAGAGTACCGAGACAGTGGATTTTTGTGAATATTGTATCTTCGAAAAGCAGAAGAGAATCAACTTCAGTTCACCAGCAATCCACAAGACTAAAGGTATTTTATATTATATCCATTCTGATCTATGGGAGCTAGTTCCTGTTCCATCAAAGGATGGTGCCACGTATATGTTGACTTTCACTGATAATTATAAAAAAAAAGTTAGGGTTTATCTTTTGAAACATAAGAATGACGTTTACTTAAATTTCAAGTAATGAAAAGTTTTGATTGAAAAACAGACAGGTAAACAAATCAAGATGCTTAGAACAGATAATGGCATGAAATTTTTGAAGATGAATTTGATGAATTTTGCAAAAATGAAAGAATTGTTTGGCACTTATAGTTAGGATGACGCGTTAGCAAACTGATGTGGCTGAACGCATGAATAAAACTCTTTTAGAGAGAGCACATTGTTTGATCTCGAATGCAGGATTGACAAAGGACTTTTGGTCAGAGACGATCTTTATGACTTGTCGCATTATAAACCGTACTCCTTCTGTAGCTATTGACTTCAAGATTCCTGAGGAAGTTTGGTTAGGTACTCTTGCTAATTACTCTAATTAAAAAGTTTTTGGGTGTCCAATGTACTTTCATGTTAATGATGGAAAATTAGAGCCTAGAGATAAAAGATGTATTTTTCTTCGTTATTCTTCTTGATCCCAAATCTCCAAAATTTGTGATTAGTAGAGATGTTACATTTGATGAAATGTCTATGTTACCTTTGGAAATGAGTCTTCTATTTTATGTAAGATACAAATGATAGTATGCAGAAGCAGGTGAAGCTAGAAATTGGTAGTTCTAGTCTTTCTCATTCAACCTCTTCCAGTTAGAAAATTCAGTAAATGAACTGGAGTCTATTGAAGAAGAATCAGAAAAAGAGGAGCATTCCATTTCCAAAGATATATTAAGGAGGGAGAACTTCAACAACCGCGTTAATATGTAAATCTAGTTGCATATGCTTTTTTAGTTGCTAAAGAAATGGATGGAGTTGGTGAGCATTCAACCTAATTTGAATCAGTATCTTGTGATAATTCAGCTAAGTGGTTGGTCACAATGAATGAAGAAATTGAGTCTCCCTATAAAAATTAAACTTGGGTTCTTGTGAAGGCGTCTTTGGGTAACAAAATTGTTGATAGCAAATGGGTCTTTAGAGAGAAGGAAAGTCATCCAGGGGTTGAAGATGTAAGGTATAAAGCACGGCTATAGTCAGCTTGATGTAAAAACAGCTTCTTTATCTAGTGAACTTGAAGAAGAACAAATTTTTATGAGGAAAACTAAAGGATTTGAAATTGAAGAAAAAGAAGACCATGTTTGCTTATTGAACAAATTCTTGTAGGGATTGAAGCAGTCTCCAAAACATTGGTATAAGAGGTTTGATTCTTTTATATTGGGTCATGGTTATTCAAGGAGCATGTATGATCTTCAGTAATGTCTATTTCCAGAAATTAAATGATGGTTCTTTCATTTATTTGTTTCTTTATGTTGATGACATGCTCATTGTTGCCAAGAGTTTTGTAAAAATCCTTACTTCGAAGACAAAGTTAAGCAGTGAATTTGAGATGAAAAATTTGAAAATAGCTAAGAAGATTCTTGGCATGAGATCAAAAGAGATTGAGGAGTTATGAAATTGTTACTGACCCAAAAGCATTATCTTCAGAAAGTTTTGGAGAAGTTTGGCACAAAAGATGCTAAACCTGTGAGAACTCCTCTTGCAAGTCATTCTCGACTTTTAACTGCTCAGTCACCACAGTCAAATAAGAAAGAAGGTTATACGAAAAAGGTTCCATATTCTAGTGGAGCCATCAATATCATGTATATGATGATTTGTACATATCCAGACACTTCACAAGTAGTTAGTGTGGTTAGTAGGCATATATCTTGTACTAGAAAAGAGCATTGGCAGGTTGTAAAATGGATTCTCAAATAATTGACAGGTACTTTAGACACTTGTTTGGAGTTTAAAAAAAAATAGTGACATTTTAGTTGGTTTTGTGGACTCTGATTACTCCGGAGATCTTGACAGAAGAATATCACTTTTTGGTTTTGTATTTTGCATTGGCGATTGTGCAATTAGTTGGAATTCTACCCTACAATTTGTTGTAGCATTGTCTCCTATGGAAGTAGAATATATGACCGTGATCAAGGCTATCAAATAAGCTTTATGGCTGAGAGGTCTGTTTAGCGAACTTAGTCTACATCATGGTATTACTATAGTTTAATGTGATAGTCAAAGTGCTATTCACTTGACTAAAGATCAAATCTATCATGAGAGAACAAAATACATTGATATCAAGTTTCACTTTATTTGGGATACCATTGCTGAAGGGAAAGTTCTTATTCAGAAGATCAATGGAAAGATAATCTTGCATACATGTTTACGAAGCCTCTCTAAGATTACGAAGCCTCTTCCAGTTTACGAGTTCAAGTAGGGCTTGGATTGTAGTTGGTGTTTGTTGTTGGTAATTAAACCCATTGTGGCCTTTGTAGAGCAATTTTTCTATTCTGTAGATATGGGTACGCGCCAAGGTGGAGAATTATTAATGTAGCTTTATCTCACATTGGTTAATATTAAGAACAATTGTGTAGTATTGTTCTTATAAATAGAGACATTAGGCTTTGAACTTTGGTGTACTAAGTACAAAACATAAGAGTGTTTCGTGGTCTATTGAGCCTTGTTGGCCATTAAGCCTTTTGTCATTCTTTTGGCTTTTTTGTGTTTTTGTACTAGTGTTTTTGTGGGCTTAGGAGAACTCTTCTAAAACTTTTGTATTTTTCTAATATAGTGAAATATTTTGTTCTCCCTCACCCATGGATATAGGTCTTTCGATCGAATCATGTAAATCAAGTATCTCTCTTTTATTTTCTCTTTTGCCAAACCCAAACTGCCACCCTCTCTAACAGTTAGAAGTAGAGGGTACATAAAGTATGATCAATGGGTGCACTGCCAGCACAGATACAAGCCATGGCCACTCAATGATGCACTGGCAGCACAGATACAAGCCATGGCCACTCAGTTGGAACTTCTCACAAGACAAATTGGAGGTATGAAATTGAATATTGTGAATTCTGTTAATTTTGATCAGGTGTCTTGTGAATTTTGTATAGGAAATCATTCCACTGGAGAGTGCCAAGTGTCTAGAAATGGAGTCGGAGGTGAGCAAGTAAACTTTGTGGCCAATCAACCACGGATGCAAAATAATCCATACTCCAATTCATACAATCCAATGAGGAGAAACCACCCAAATTTTTCTTAAAGTAATCAAGGAACACTAAGGCCATCTATTCAATACCAACAAATTCCACCCCAACAAGCAGTAAACAAACCATGTTTGAAGGAAATGCTAGCCACCTTCATGAATGAGACAAGAACTTTAAATTCAGAACTTATTAGGACAAATTTGGCAAATTTCCAAGAAAAATTCTAAAAGATCTCAAGGCACCTTGTCAAAGTGATTATAGTAACCTATAGACACTGAATTTTGACGTACTTTTTCAACCGTTCAAACTTATGTGCTGAATTAGCGACAAATTTTTGAGTTGAGTGCTTTTTGAGGAAAAATGTCATTTTTTTCATGAAAATCTATTTTTCCTTATAAGATTTTAATGTCATTCCCAAAATTGGTTATTTTGGGATTTGTAAGTTTAGTTGCTATACTTGAATTTGATTAGGAATAACTATTTCGAATCAAATTTTTGAAAAAGGTAAGGACAAAATGATCTATTGGTAGTTAATACTCATCTTTTAAATCTTTTTGAGTACATAAGTTTAGTTATTATACTTTTAAACATTTTAATGAATTTTGGTGACTTTCGAAATCTATTTGGAGTAGTTTAAAAATTAGGATCTTTTCTTCATGCCAACAGTGACTTTCAAAAAGTAAATTGCTGAATGTTATTTCAAGATGATATATATATATATATAGAACGTCATATATATATATATATAAAAATGTGTGTGTCATTTGAAATTTCTTGATTTTTTGAATTTTCTAGCAATTTTAATTTTTTCTTGTTTTTCGTGCCAAAGATGCGGTTTGCCATATATATATATATCTTTGTGTGTGTACTTGAAATTTCTTGATTTTTTGAATTTTCTAGCAATTTTAATTTTTTCTTGTTTTTCGTGCCAAAGATGCGGATTGCCCAAAAAAACTTTTTGGCCAATATTATTGGATGGGATTTTCTCCATTATACATCTGAATAATATAACATCTAAATTTGATATAAAGATTTTGTCAATTTCAGAAACTTCAAATATTGAATGGTATTTTATTGATTTTTTCATCATTGAATGTCGCTGTTTGGTGGTTATTTTCAGTTAAACTTTTTATAAGAGACATATGATTTTATGTGATTTTTTTGTTGATTTTTGGAAATTTTTTAATCAAATTTACTTTTAATCTTTTTGTGCAAAACAAGTACAATTTATACCATCAAATAGAATCAAAACCAATAATGTAGTCTTTTCGCAAGAATTTTTTATTGAATTACGAAATAAAAAAGTATATGTCAAGTCAAAATGTTTTTCAAAATTTGATTTGATTTTGTGTTTTACTTTTCTTTTTCCACTTTATTTCTTTAATTATTATTATTATTATTATTGTTATTATTGTTATTATTGTTATTATTATATTGTTCCTTTTTTATCTTTCCTCTTTATAAAGGGAACTCCTAGGGTTCTCCTAAAAGTCCTAACTGTCATCCTCCTCTCACACTCCAATCTCTCTCTTCTGTTTCGCTCTTCTCGTATTTTCTCTTGTTTCCTACCACCACCACAACCACTCTCGACAACCTTCAACTACCACCCGCCATTGCCATCACCAACACGCCTTTGGTCATCCTACACGCTCACACATACCTTTTTATTGGTGATGATACGCAAGATTTTCATGTCTTTTGCTTTGGGTCATGGTTTAAACTTTAAAGCCATGTTTGGCCAAACAAGTTAAATTTGAGGGGTAGATGTGGTAGAGGAGGTTGTTTAATGGTATAGTTCTATTTGTACATCATGGTTTGTTTTATTTAATCATGGGGTAGTGCTATTTGTTAGAGATCAGCCATTGTTTTATAGCTTTAATTATGGGCTGATAGTATTATTTATTACAATGATTTTGGATCATTAGTGGTTCTTTTCATTTATTTGGGCTAATAAAGCTAAGGGGAACACAAAAGAAATAACATGAATGTTTTGTTGTGCCAAGATTGCTGAACTGGATCTAATGTCCATTCCATTAACAAAACAAATAACAAATAAAAGAAAGCTAAAAAAATAATAGCAAGAACAAAAAGATGTAATAAATAAGTCTGTCACTAAATAGTAAAATTGGACAAAATAATGGCATGGTAAATTAAAATTTGGGAGAGATGATGATTTCTTTAAATTAAGAAAAATTAGGCATATATCCCTTATAAAAAAGTAATTTTTGTTCTAATCCCCACACAGATTAATAACAAAAAACCAAACTATAAAAAGGCGATCATCCTGGGGTTTGATATTAATCTAAACATTTTTCGCTAAAAAATAAGTAATTAAAAAAAATAGATATATTTGATCTTTTAAAGCTAATTTTGCTAAAAGATTTTCACTATAATCCTATCTACATTTCTTTCTAAACAAAAATGTTTCATACAAAAACATGTAATATATACCAGGTATTTTTTTTAAAAAAAGTTCACTAATTATTTTTGGCCCCAAATACGAATAAACTACTCTTTTGACATAAAATTTGAATAAAGTAACTTTTTGCACCAGATGTTATAATATCACTCTTTTTGCCTAATTTTGAACCAAATCAAAATTTTACTCTTAATCTTGAACAAAATTATAGTTTTTTTACCCTAACTTTGACTAATTTCACTTTTGATCCGAACTTTTCAAAACTTACGTATTGACCCCCGCATCTTTTGTTAGTGGTTTTCCTTTTGACCTAATTTCTCTAATATTGTAGTTTGGCCCTCAATTTGGTCAGGAATACATTTAGTCACCTAAAATATTTACCTAGTTTTGCAATCAGGTGCTTAACATTGTGGATTTAATTCTGTTTGCTTTTAATATTTTTTATGCTTAGTTTAGTACTTTTGTTTAATTATTGATTATTTCTTTCGAAGATTATTGTTTCTTTTAAATAATAGAACTACTTAATTTAGCATTTTATTACTTTTAGTACCACAATAGGGGTGCTTTTCACCTATTTGTACATGTTAATTAGGATTAGAACCTCAACATTTTGCACCAGAAGGTATACCTGTAAACCGTATTATATGAAATATGGGCTATACATACTAATTGTTCATTTGCTTCATTTAATATTATTTATTTACTACTTTCCTACAGTGCCTACATATGTCATGTACTGTATATGTACATTTATAGGTTTTTGTATAAAATAATGACTTATTCCTGTAGAAAGAAGCAAATGAAATGTATTAAATAGGGTTTATTTTCTACGTGTTTACAAATTATTAGGGTTTGCATGCTAGACATTATGCTTTATGTGTTTAACCTATATTATGTGATTATATGTGTTTTTAGTGTCAATTATTTTACTTAGTTAAGTATTCTTTTCATTCTTGCAAATGTTTTTTTCGTGACGTTCTACACAAGTCAATGATAATTTAGAAACTCATTTCTTTCATATCGGACAGAAGTTAAACCTCCCGTGTTAATCAGATAACGTTGACATAGTGAGTCCCTATCTCCCTTTCCACTCATATCTTCTTTCATTTTCATGCATTTTTTTAGTTAATCCAAACTTGATATAATTTAGGGTTAATTTTCTGGAAACATGAATTAAATCCCACACCAGTTTTTACTGAGGGTCAATGGGTACGTAGGTTTCCTGTAGAGTAGTCTAACCTTCTCTTTCCTCAATAGGACTCCCAAATCATTTTCTTTTATTATTATAGTCTAAGAGTTATCTAGTATAAGGTTTTCTAATTTATGTATGGTATGTATTTATTTACTTGCTACATTTTGTTTTAAATGTTTTAAACATTTAAGTTTACCCCAATCCAGCTGAGGATTATCCATTTAAGTTAGGATAAGGGTTCTAATGTACTTCATATACTGGATGGGGACTTTATTATTTTATTTATTTATTAATTTATTTTCAAAAATACTATTCTAGATTGTTTTAGGGTATTCAAAATGTCATATTTTTAAAGTCCCATTTTAGACTATATTTTTTAACTATTGTACCGCTAATTACTTTTTAGTTTATATTATTTCATTTTTCCTTTCGAAAAATCCTGCCACGACAACTTGGTGAGTCTACTGGGGACACTAGAGAGTCTAAGCACTTTTATTCAATAGATATTTCTTGATTCTTAGCGCTTTTTATATCAAGGTTGGATTTTCATGTGTATTTATTTCTTGCTCATATGTTTTTCGATATATCCTTACTTTTATGTTATTTAAACATAGTTTAAATTTGCCAATTTTATTTTTTATAATCTTAATTTTTTGTATTCATAAAAATACATGCATCATAAGAGATCCCTTAGTCATGGGTATTGTCTATTTTTATACACTTCTAAGATTAGAACAAAGTAATCCAGAAAAGGAATGACAGCGACAATGGACATGTACAAAGGGAACTAGGGAATCGCTTAAGCTACCAATCAGAAATCTTGGAATTGATGGAATGCTACTCTTAGGTTCTTAAATCTGATGGTTCGGGAGCTTTAAACCTTGAATTTAAGATGTATTTGTGAGCCAAACCTCATGAATGTGTAAATAGATATAATTGTTTTGTTATTGTTTATTTATTTTGGTATGTAATTCTCATGTTCATTTGTCCATTTGTTGTCTATTTCAATGGTTTATAAATGTAGATTTTTTAGAGAACATTCATTATTTTGAATGATTGTGCGATACTTAATCCATAGCCTTCCAGGAAGCATTACGTTACATACATGCATTTGCATCACCTATTTTGTGGCTATCGTTCCTGCATTCCTTTTAGAATAGAATTGATTGACTATACATGTGGCCGTGGCACCTAGCGCACACAAGGCATTTAGAAGATCACTGGAGTGCAAAACCACCAACTTAGGACCTATGGAATTGATGGAATAATACTTATTGGGTTTGGAAGCCTAAGCTTATAGAGTCCATATTGCATTAGTGAATCCAAACTCATAAAACATGTAGAAATCTTATACGATAGAGATTCTCCAAAAACGTTTCCAGGACAATAGTCATGAGGAAAGAGATGACTTTTTTTTGTTTTGTTTTGAATTTGTATAATGATTGCCTTTCTTTCTTTTTATATATACTTTCTTTTAATGCCATCTTTTCAATTTTTTGCATTTATAACGTCTAGAAGAAGATTTTTTTTGGTTGGTGCTCTTTTAGGAACCATTATCAAATTTCACATTTTGCACATGTCAATAGTTGAAGACTATCATTTTTTTACCTAAAGGCCAAAACAACACCAAGATTCGGATAATTGTAAATGCAAGGTATTTACCCCTTAGGAACTCATTGTTATCCATTGTATCCTTAGATTGTGTTATAAAGATGTGTGTCTGCTTCTTGTAAGATCAATACATTTCAAGTGTGTATTTTATGCTTATAGGGGAAAAAAAAAAAGTGTATCCCAAACTCGTCTATATCCCATAAGACCTCTTTTACCTTACAAATTCATGTTTATATTTAAAGACATATGACAATGGTACATCACATTTTATTTTATGCTCACCCCGCTTATAAAAGGGAATCTTAGTGATGTTTTAATTTTTTAATTTTTTTACTTACTTTAACAACTGGCATCATGTAGAAGCCATAGAGGGAGTACCATTTCGAATATCCCATTGTAGGAATAAGTCATTCATTTTATCTCGAATTCATAACCTAATAAGACATACACGTTTATATTTTTGTACCATTCAAAGAAATATTGTACAAGGTAAGGACCTAAATCCATGATCTACTTTAAAGGTAAACAACATCGAGGCATATGAATAGAGCTAAGATATGTTTACTAGAATTAATAGGATACGATGCTACTAAATATCAAGGAAAATACTTAGGTAGACCCGGTCTTTACCCCACCTGTAGACCTTGTGATCAGGATTAAAATTTAAAAAATCTTGCTTACATCAGCTGATGTCATAGATTGTCTAAGGTTTAATCCACACTACCGGGTCTACAAGTGGGGCCAAAGACCGGGTCTACCTAAGTCTTTGCCAAATATCAAAAGTGAAAGACCAACCTCAACAAGTTCTTGGTAGAATCCGAATTGCATAAGAATTAGTTCTTACTTCACTTTACACTCTATACTTATTTTTTGGATAGGTTGCACCCTAAACTTTCTAATTTATTATATTTTAGTCTAATTTTTAATGTCGTTACCAAAGTTAATGGATGTTAAGCAAGTACATATCACGCGTTTGTTTAGGAACATATTTCAATAATAGAACTAGTTATAACTGATTCCACTTTGTACCCTTTAACTTATAATCAATTCTCACTTTACACTTCAAACTCTAAATTGTAGACACATTGTATCCTTATAACTCTTAGATCAACCCATTTTGGTCCAATTCTTATATAGTGTTAAAAAATTTGACCAATATTCCATTTAGATGTGTGGCATGTACGGTTGGAATATTCGTTAAATTTGGTAACAACGTTAAAAATTTACCTGAATAGATAAATTAGCTGAGAGTTTAGGGTGTAATATAGTCTAAAATATAAGTATAAAATGCAAAATGAGAATCGGGTACAAAGTTATGTAGCACAAAGTGGAATAAGCCCTAAGAATTAAGTGGAATGAGTATAGCCTCATTGAACCAATCATTAATTTGGGTACAAAGGGATAAAACAAAATAAAAGCAACTTTTACATAAATATTGGGTTAAATTCATTTTGACTCTTTAAACTTCTTCTTGTTTACCTAATCTTAATAAGATTTTTTTAAATAAAACCCTAAAGGATTTATTTTTTTATAATTTATTCTGTATTTTATACTTTAAAAAAATAACAGAGACAGGCGTGTTCTATATGCACGTGTCACTATTACTTGATACCACAATAATGGCCAACGAAGGAATGAGAGACAAGCTATGGAACTAGAAGGGTGGTTACTATCAAAAATTTCATAATTAAAATTTTCCATGAATTTTTTAAAAATTTTGACCATTCCCTTATAAAAATTGTACTTTACCCCTTAAAATTTTACAACATCAGTAAAATTGTACCCTAGATATAAACTTATGAGTCTCGCTCCCTCATGTACCAACTCTTGATTCCATCCCCGCTCACGTGCATAGAGCACAACAAAATTCTGTTACTTTTCTAGTTTTCATCGCATTTTGGGGTAAAGTGTTAAGAAACAAAATAATTTTAAAGAACAAAGTGATCAAAAAATGAGTTTCAGCTGTGCAATATGATAAATAAAGACAAGTTTAAGGGTCAAAGTGGTTTTAACCCTAACATATTTCTAGTCGGACTGTGAAAGAACGTATCTAACCAGGAGGGGAGGTAAACAATCCCACGTCATAAACTACTTGTTTTAGTTCTGAACAACATGAAACCGATATTAATTTTTGTTTTTCTTGAATTTACTTTGAAAAGAACTCCCTACAGTTTAGCGTCTTGGAATTGACAGAGAAGCAGGCCACAACAAACTTTTGCAACTTGTTATATTTAACATTTACCTTCGTAGTAAATACTCTTTCGAAGATAAAAATGGAAAATAAATAAACATACGAGGTACTTTCTTGATGATCTAAAGAAATACAGTTAAATGGCTATAATTTTGACAGACACCAAATACTACTGCATCTTATTTACACATCATGTGTATGATACTTGGTATCCGGACTTTCTTCAAGAAAACCACCCTACCAACACCTCAACCTCCCACCTAGCCCACCATCTCTTCTGTTATAGGATTTTCTATCCCACGCACTGTCTTGGTTTCAATCGCACTATCTAATAAACTGTCAACATTACTCCACTCTATCACACTAATTAATGAACTATCAAAATTCTATATAGTAATTTTATTAAAATAATCTTGACAATTCATTTAGCAGTGTGATAAAAAGTAAAATAGGGTAAAAGACAGAAGATACTTAGCAATCCCTTCGGTTGATTGGTCCTCTCTATCTATTATTTTAATGACCTGTCCACAAAATATGGCCCTATTCTTATCCTCCATTTTGGTGCCTCCAGGCAGCTACTTGCATCATCTGCATCTGTTGCAGCAGAAATATACAAGACACATGATCTTGCCTTCGGTTCTCGGCCACCTTCCGTTGTTGATGATGAGAAGCTTCCATATGATGGCTCCACCTTTATCAATGCCCAATACAGAGAATACTGGAAGTTCATGAAGAAGATTTGTATTAGTAAACTATTCGGTCCGCATGCTCTTGCTGCTTCTCGTGGCATTCGCCAAGAAGAACTGCATTTCTTCTTGCACAGGATGTTCGACACTGCATCTAGCATGAAGCCTATTGATGTGGCACTTGGGCTGGTAATGCTAACGAACAATACTGTATGTCGGATGGCCATGAGCGCTAGGTGTTCGGACAAGTATGATAAAGCTGAGAAGTGTCGAAATCTTGTGCAAGAGAACATTGAATTAGCTGTCAAATTGAGCATTGGAGTTGTCTTGGTGTCTTTTAAATGGTTAGGTTTTTGGCTCTAAGGAAAGCAAGCTAAGGATGTTATAAGAAAGTTTGAGGAGCTAATAGAGGATATCTTTAAAGGACTATGAAGAT
Organism: Cinchona pubescens; assembly: GCA_025175665.1. Lineage (NCBI taxonomy): Eukaryota > Viridiplantae > Streptophyta > Magnoliopsida > Gentianales > Rubiaceae > Cinchona > Cinchona pubescens. Next base: position 63,660 of record JANKKI010000427.1, on the reverse strand, counting down.
TGAAGAGAAGGAAAGATCAACGGAAATAGTGATTATAAGGTTTTGTTGGTATAGTTTAATTCTGTCAAGAAATTATACCATATAAAACGTAATTTTCACCATGAAAAAAAATTACTATTAACTTTATGAATCCAATCTTCAATTTATATTATTGGGTAATGGCAGTCACCTTTCCCGTAGAATGAAGTAACTACTAGAGTCACGCAAAAATTTCACATTCTAAATTCCATAAGTCTATGATTGTTTTTCTAGAAAGAATGAGTTTTAGGATTTTTATGAATTTGGGAGGAAGAAAAAAATTACGATATTTTTTTCTCTCATAAATGGGTCTCCTTATATTAGTCTGTTTGAGAGAGTCCCATTTACTTATTATTAGGAAAAACTTTTTCAAACTAATGTTGATTAGACCTAGTGATAGTCTATTTAGTTAACAATTATTATCACATAGATAATTGTTTCAACTCAATGATTATTACATATAATTCGTTGGTTATCAAGATAGAGTCACTAATTATTAGTACTTATCTAATAAATAATTAATTAATTGAATTAATTATCCATAGTATAAGTCATGTGGACGTAACCCATCTCTAGATATAACATCTCTACAGGTTATAGACATTGACTTGAACGTATTTTATCTATACACATCTAGATGTGTATAAGACTTATAAAACTATCTGTTATACAGTAGATGAAACGTGTGACCAAACGAAAAAAGTACCAACAAGAAATGTTATATTAATTTGCCATCTAACTAACATAACTCTACTCTCTAGAAATATCCCAATTTATCATAATTACACAGAATTTTACATTTTTGATCCCTCTAATAATAGAGACATGCAAAAATTCTCTTTTATAACAAATGTATCTAATCTCATAGCTATATTCTAAACTAATGTTTTAATAACCGTCTAGGCAATAAGTCACAAAGTCTATGTGTAACTTCAATTAACTTTTCCTCAAATACTCATATTGATAGATGAAAAATTAGTTGCTTTCCTAGACATGTTCCTCTTGATTGCATAATTCTTGACCTTTGGATACATGCTAAAGTAGCAACACCAATCCTTAATTTCTCAATATAGATTCAAGTTCCAAAGGGTATTATAGGTTAGAAAATAAGTCCATAGGGCTCGCACAGTGATGAAGCAGGGATCCATTCAATTAGTCCCTTTATCGATCGATTTATAACACATACAGTCTCTTATACACATGCTTTGGTGGAGTTCCCCTTGGTTAGTTGTCTGTCTCTTATACACACCTAGATGTGTATAAGAGACAGGGTCTCAAGGTGACTATCTTGAATCCCAAGATTCAAATTTAGCTTGTAACAGCCACAAATTCATAGCCACTTGCCATAGTCACTCCATGGGATAGTAAGATCATATTAAATCATGACTCCCTGATGTTAGATCTTTGGCATTCGTTCCTTCTTTTCCAGATTTGGTGACACAATTACTTCTTGCACTACTATAATACATGCAATATACTCAATTTCTGTCATGGATAATGACGCGCACTATTGCTTTTTGCTGCACTATAAAATGGCTCCTCCACTTTGGTAGCACAAAACCATATTGGTGGTTCTTTGTAAATATCTAAGTATCCTTTTAATTGCAGTTTGCAATACCAAGATTACTTTGATATCAATTAATCATGCTAACTACAAAGCAGATGTCAAGTCGAGTATACATTATAGGGTACACCAGACTACAAACAATGCTTGCATATGGTACTTTTACCATATGGTTTCTTGTTTTTCCATTATAGGGCATTCTTCTTTACCGAGGTATACATCACTTTCATAGGAGTATCCACATTTTTAGAATATTGCGTGTGAAATATTCTAAAGTTTTTCGAATATAAGTCTCTTGAAACAAGCTCAAAATTTTTTTAGAATAATTGCGCAAGATCTTCACCCACAATATACATTTTGCTTCACTAATGTCTTTCATCTCAAAAAAGTGATCGATAACTATTTTTAAGTGGTGACTATTAAGTTTTTGTCATTCCCGGTTAGAAGGATATCATCCACATACAATGAGAGAATGAGGAACTTATTTTCAAGTTTCTTAATGTAAATACAATTGTTATCTTTAGTGATTGTAAAGCCAATCGGACATTTTAAGTGACACATATTGTTTCAAGCCATAGAACATTTTAAGTGATACATTGTGCTCTTGTCCTTAGACTTGAACCCAACTGGTTGATCCATATAAATCTCCTCAATTAATTCTTCATTGTGAAAAGCTTTCTTCACATCAATATGGAATAATTCCAAATCTAAAGGTGTGATAACTTATAGGACGAATTTGATTGACATAGATCTCACCATAGGAGAAAAATGTCTCGTCATAGTCTATGTCTTCTATTTGAGTGAAGCCTTTCATTACAAGTTAGAACTTATATTTATCGATTGATCCATCAGCTTGCGTTCAAGTGTGAGATCAACCAAGATAAAATCATGACACTTAACCATGGAGTCTACATCATTTTTATTGTTTCTAGCCATTTATTTGATGTTGGCAAGCACAATGGTTCTTCACAAGAAGAAAGCTCATTAACATCCATTGATACGCTCAATAAGATCTGACCTTCTATCTTAAAGTGTCTGCGAGAAACATATCCGCACTTACTTTTGTGTAATTGTTTGAGGAAGTTATGCGAGTGTGCTCTCACTATTCTTAATATCCTCGAATGTTTCTACATAGAATCCACCAGATTGTTGTGCACTGTCTTGATTTTTCTCTATCTCATAGATTTCAAGATTTCCCTTATTTGCCTCCATTAAATTTGGAAAGTCATTTTCTAGAATATAATAATGTCGGGATTCTATTTCAGTTAATCCCTTATTAGGATGGTCATCATTATATTACATAGCCTTCATGTGTCTTAGAGTGTTGTAAGTATGATACAAAAGAACACACTTATTAGTTCTAGGACCAAACTTCCCAAACTTATGGGAAGAGTTGTGAACATAGCCTATAGATACACATAGGAATGATGTGTATAAGAGACAATAAGGAATAAGTCCTTGAGATTAATAAGTAAAATATGTTGAAGCCTTGTATAACCTGTCTCTTTTTTTCTTCCTTAAGTATATCAATTAAAGTCATAAGATTTAACTATAAATTAATTTGAATTGGCCTTGTACATCATTAACCTAACCATATCAAATGAAGTATAATTTCTTCCCTCTGTAACACCATTATGTTACAAAATTGTCAAAACTATCAACTGTAGATGAATCCCTTTTTATTTTGTGAACAACTCGATAAATTATAAATGATATGAGCTTCGATTATTCTCACTTGTGAACAACTCATGTTACATTGAGAGAAAGTCACAATACTAACTTCTAAGGATAGCTGTTCCCAACTAAGTACCCTTCACTGGGATGTATAAATATTCATATGACTGATGTAATTAAAGATTTAGTGTTTCATATTTACAACTCTTTTGAATAAATCTTTAACATCACCCAATGGACTCTTTCAAAATAAGTCTATTACTAGAAATACAAAATTGAAACATAAATTTGTCAATAATTAAATTACGAGATAAGTTTAAACACAAAGATGTTTTGTTACATTCATACTAACCTGATTGGGTTTGGAACACTACCTTAACATGTTGCCGTATAGAGTTTGTGGACGAAGCGGTGGCATTGGTTGCTCAATGTGTCAGTGATGCCACTCGAACTCTTTCGCCATGTTGTGGATACTCATATTCAATCCTCTCTCTTTGGAATGTCTAGGGCTCACTGGGGGGTGATTGGGATCAAGACATAATTTAGTATCTAAATTCAACAAAACAAAACTTGGTCACCCCGATTTTCCGTTGCTTAAGAAGTCTTGACGAGTTATTCTTCTCACATCAATAGACTTACCCTCTGAATTGAATAGACCAAACAGGATGTCCCATCCCTTCGTAGATGACTAATTGTACGTAAGGTCAAAATTCGGTAATTGACAAAATAATACCAAAATTTTGGCAACAACTGTAAGCCATTCCTAGGGAACCTCAAACACTAGGTATTACGTGCATTCATTTACTAGGATACATGTTCATAACATAGCTGGTTTTGGATAGCCATATAATCTGTATTACTGATCATGAAACCCTGAAAATCATCCTGTTAAAAGTCAAGTAATTTGAAATAAGCAATGATCTTCTCGGCACTAAAATTAACTAAGTGACCCCTAACTTGAAATAAGCATTGATCGTTCGATTAAAGTTATCAATTTAAATCAATGACCAAACAACACAAGTAATAAAACTGCACAAACACTTAAACTGTATCCTCGCACCTGCAAGCATACGAGGTAGCTAAGTAGTAAGTGGTAAGTGGGTATCATTCCACGAAGATTGTTGAGTAGGCAAGTACTAAACTTTGAAGATTGTTGTATAGTTAGGAAAAATCATAAGAGAGGAAGAAAAAACCCTAAAAAGCCATAAAACCAAACATTTAAAGCAATTGCAGTCTATGAGGAATAGAAGTAACAAAGTTTGTGCAATTAGACAAGTAACTTCTAATTCTAAGAAAGCAAGTAAAACTACTAATTAAGGAACTATCTAAATTACTCGAAGGAAAACAAGTAAACTTAACACTAACTTACCTAATCTAACTAAAATAAGATTGAAATTGGAAAGCAATTAAACCTAATTTGACTAAGGAGAGTATTAAGAAAGCATGCAACTGAAGAAATCTCCATTTCTTAACAAAACTAAAAGTCTTGAAATTTGAAAAGGAAATAGAATAAAACTATATATCTTTGGATTTTTATTGATTTAAACAAAAGCCCACTACAAATTACTACTAGTTAATGCAAACAAATGAAAATTTTGAACTAATAATTCCACAAAATTAATGTGAAATTGAAGAACTTCAAAGGAAACTTGAAAATTAAGCAATCTTGGATTGCAAGAAATTTAAAGAAATTACTACTAACTAATGCAAAGAAATAAAAATTTTGAACTAGGATATCACTAAATTAACGAGAAATTGAAGAACTTCGAAGGAAACTTGAAAATTAAGCAAGCTTGGATTGCAAGAAATTTAAAGAGAAAGCATGCAAAAATTATATTTACTTGTAGCTAATTTAAAACCCACTAAGATTAACTAAAAAAGATTATAACTTGCAAGAATTTAAAGACTAGATCTAAAGACAGAAATGAAAGAGAACTTTTAACATTAAAAGAAAGCTTGAAGGTTAAGTTAAACTAAAACTACTCTAATAATCTAAATTACCTCCTACACCCATATTATGTATATAAGAGATGTGTTACAAGATGGGATCTAAAGAAGCTCCAGCCAAAGATTATAAAAAATGCCCTAACACATAAAGTGGAAGCGCCTCGATGTTGTGGAGAATTTGGTTTCTTGACATCAAACTTCTTACATCTCAAGTTTTCATCTTCTCTTTTTTGGCATTTTGCTCCTTTGACTTCTATAGTCTTGGACTTCAATCCCTTCATTCCTATCATGCAAAATACATAGCATAATAAGTAATAAAATTATAATAAAATTATCATAAAATACATACTTATATATTACTAATATTTACAAAGATGCAAATGTAATTATTTGATGCAAGAAATTAAACTAAAATGCTTAATAAAACACCAAAATAGGGATAAAACTATCAAAAGGCCATAGTTTAACAAATAAAATAACTCTAGTTTACTAGAGTTATCAACCATCTACAAGATCACACGAGTTGCAATTAAACTCTTTAACCAAGGCTAGTATACACAAGTTTCACCGCTCTGTCAAAACACTTTCACTTACAGCCTAAGATTTGCGCATGTATTTCCTTTCTAATTGCCTTGTATTGCCCCTAATATTTTGATAACTCAAACCCTATTTGTCGAATTTATGCCATGCTTTTGATTATTTGCATATAATTCTTTAGCCCTCTTACTAATGACTCTGATATAGGTGTGTTAGCAACCTTACTTGACTAGACCTCACTTGACCCCTCTCCAGTTTATCTTTTTTAGATCCTGAGGATGAAGCCACATCCTTTCCTTTTCCCTTACTTCTTGTTAGTTTAAGTAGTCAATTCAATCACAATCGTCAGTCGAAAAATAGTCCAATCAAAGCAATGAAAAGTAATCCAACAAGTCCAAAATCAATAATCCCCAATTCAATTCAAGTCCAAGAAAACATTCACAAGATTGTCCAAAATGATTGTAGAAGTTGTCGAACTAATAATTAACCATGAAAAACTTATGAATTTGGCAAAAAATGAAACAATTTTAGTAGAGGATAATGAAGTTGGTTGACCCTTTTGAAATATGGAATTCACCTTTTGAATACTCCCTTAAGCGCCTCTTGACTGCTTGAAATGATCCAATTGGGTTGGAAGGGATGAAATTGGAGTCTTGGGGTTGAATTGTGGTGAAATTTGGTGAAGGATAAGGGTTTCCCATACGTTGAGTACAAAGGAAATTGGGAAGTTAGCATTTTGGAATTGGGGAACAATGGGATATTCTATTGAAATAAACCAAGGCAATGTATTTATACCCTTGATACTTTTTGGGACGGTATTGATTTTCTCGTCCTCAATTTTGATACTGCAATTCAAATCTAGAATTTGCTGCATAAATAGACTCTTGAACCGCATATCGAAATTTTCTCTTTCAAACTTGATACTGTGGTATCAGCTACGCCATGTCCCACAAAAGTTTGATAACGCGGTCTTGGATTTATTTTTGGCTAGTCCATACTGTGTGTCACCTAGTACAATCTACCACTGTATCAAATTTTTCTTCTTCAAAATTTATTTTGCGGTATCACCTGCATTTGAAATCCCAAAATTTTGATACATAAGTATGAAATCCTCCTTCCTGAGGCCATACCGCGGTATTAATGCTACTAGCATTTAGCCAAAATTTTGCCTCGTTTCTTCTTGAACCTAATTGCTTCCAACACTTTGTCATCAACGATCCTACATTCATCCAAATTACAAATTTAGAGCACATTTTCACTTACATTTCCATTAAAACACTTAAAGAAACATAAATCACTCAAAGTAAAGAAAATCATCCCTAATTAAACCTATTTAATTATTAACACTCAAAATACTAGAAATTTGATTAAAACTGGAAAGATAAGAGAAAAAAAAAACTTGGGTTGCCTCCCAAGAAGCGCTTGTTTATAGTCATTAGCTCAACTATGGCATGGTTGAGCTTCAAGTGTCAAAATACAGGATGGATGCCCAACCCTTATCCTTTGGATCTCTAAAGTAAAGCTTTAATCGATGCTTATAAATTATGAACTTCCCATCACCATCCGTCAATTAAATGGATTTCATAAAAGGGTAAAATGTCAAGGTTGGTGAAATGTCAATCCATTTGTATTTACCTTTTCATACGAAAACCATTTTTCTTGGGCAAATTCCACTTGTACCACTATAGTTTGATTGATTTTCACATCACACCCATATGTTTGAAAAACCTACAAATACATCCATGTGCTTTTGGTTTAACGGTCCAACTGAAATGACTAAACTAACAAAACCATTAAAACTGTGAGCTATACCCTTGTGTCCTATTTTCTGAATACTATATTCTTTTATGAAAAAAAAAACCATAAAATAAAAAGAATCAAGCTAAAAAAATCAAAAAAAGAGAAAATTTATAAAAATGAATAAAATGGAAAAACAAAAATAAAATAACAAGGAAAAATGTTTAGATGTCATTCAAAAGAAAAGAAGAAACAATAGAATAGTTTATAATAAAAATCAAATAAGAAAAGGAAAAAATAAAAATAAATGTAAGAAAGTACAAAATGAGAATAAAAACAAAAATTTTGACAATGTGAAATAATATTCAAATAGAAAAGTTCCATATTCAAATTTTTTATAAATCTAAAAATTGAAAAAAGATAATAAATATAAAACTAAGATCACAACTCAATCTCCACATCTAGACGGCTCCATCTCCAGAACACAGCCAACTCAACATCCCAACCTTCTCCACATTACCCTTCCCCCTTTCTTAGCTGCACAACCCCATCCCCACAACCGCCCTCTCTCTCTCAATTTCTCTCTATCTCCATTCCCTCTTTCCTTTTGACTCTCTGACTCTTCCCACTTCTGTCCTCCTTACTACCACATTCATCTATGACCTCAAAAAAACCCCACAGTTCATGATATAAACAACAAGTTTATCCTTGGATTCTTCAATATTGTTATCTAAAACTTATCTCAACTATAATTTTAAAATTTAAATCCAATAGTTTTACACTAGAGAGAACCAACAATTTTAAGCTTCAAGCCAACAATTTTCCTACTTTGGATAGTAGTTACAGACTAAGGGGCCAGGGATGGTGTCAGGATTGGGATGGAGGACTAGGGATGGGCGAATCTTAGTAGAGGAGGGTAGTGAAGGTGAAGCGATAGATGGGGATATGGTGGCAAGATGGGGTGAGATAGGGGTTAAGGGTAGTGGGATAGGGGTAGGGGGCTTGTGTATCTGGTGGGCTGCTCTTGTTAGAGGAAAGGGGTTGGGTTGGTAAAAGAGGGGCTGGGATGGGGACGTGCTAGTGGGATCAGGGTAGGAGAGTTGGAGGTGGTTATGGTTGGTTGGGAAGGAAGAGGGTGGCAATGGAGAGGCACAAGACTTTTTTATATTTGAATTGACCCAAAAATTTGTTGAATTTCATTTTGTCCTCAAATTAACTGAATATAATTCAACTGGTATTTATTAAGGGGTAAATTGGGAATAAAATGTGGTGAAAATTTCAAAACTATTCTATTTGTCTGCTCGTGACTTCTAACCTGGTGTCACTAGTGGGATTTTCTACTAATTGGACAGTTAAACCTAAAACACAAGAATGTATTTGTAAGTTTTTAAATCATATAGGGGTGATGTAGAAAACAATCAAACCACATAGGGTATAAGTAGAATTTGGGTTTTTTCTTTTGTTCGTTATCATCACTTTGTCTCCAATTTCGAACTTCTAGTGTTTGGCATGTTGTTAAAGTTTGCAACTAACAATTTGGCCTCATCATGGATATTTGACACATTGCATGGTTGTGTCCATTTGTCTCAGGGCATTCTCGAACGCATGGCCATTTTGACTTTGGGTGCCTTCTTATCAATCCTGTCAAACATGAAAATGATTGAGTCAATTCTATAACAATAATTCAACTCTGAATCATTTTCATAAGATTTGAAAACATTATATTGAGCTACTTCATCCTCTATTGTGAGTTTAAACTTCCCTTTGTTGATCAATGATAGCATGTGAAGTGGATAGGTACGGTCACCTTAGAATCAATTGAATGTCAGTATCATCTTCCATCTCAAGCACCATGAAATCTATCAAGAAAATCAATTTATCAACTTGAACTAGAACATCCTCTGCTATGCCATATGGTTTCCTCACCGTTTTTCCCCCAATTGGAGTGTAACATGCATAGTTTTGGCACTAGTGATTCCCAATTTATCATGCACCGATTTAGTTATTAAATTGATACTAGCCAGTCCCCAAGTCATACAATAATCAATTGAAAATATAATCATCAAAGGTAACTAGAATAGAGAACCTCCCTCGATCCTTCAACTTTGGTGGCCACTTACGTTGCATTATACCACTTCAATACACTTTGAGACATAGTTTCTTCATCATTCTATTCCTTTTTCTTGGACAAGATTTCTTTTATGAAATTCGCATAATAAGGTATCTTGTTCAGTACTTTAGCCAATAGAAGATTGATGTGGAGCTTATTGAAATTTTCAATGAACTTGATAAATTGGATCTTCTTCTCCTTTTTAACATTGTAGGAAAGGGACTTTAACCATTGGATTTGGCTCCAAAGACTCTTCTAATTTCTCCCATTTGTTTTTCTTCTTCTTTGAGTTCTTCAGATCATCATTTTCTTGCCTTACCTCTCATCATTTTCAATCTCAATTTGAGTTTCCCCAACCTTTCCTTATTCTTGTCAACTTGTTCTTCAACATTTTTCTTTGTATTTTCAACAACCAATGAGCTTTCGTCCACTCTTTAAAGTTATAGCATTGAAATTCTTTGGTGAACGTTATTCCCTTGGAAATTGATCTCTTGGATTTAAAAGGGTATCACTTGGAAGGGTATTAATGGGTCTCTTTGATATTACTCTAGCCATTTGGCCCAATTGTATCTCTAAATTTTTAGCGATAGCACCTTGATTCCTTGCAAATGCCTCTTGATCCCTTCAGAACATCTCTTGGTCTTTTGAAATGTCTCATGATCCCTTCGAAGTTCCTTATTTTCTCTTCTTATCGCCTCACTTTCTCTTCTCAAACATTGCAAAATCCCTTTTGTTTTCCTCATTGCTCTTTATTAATTGAGAAAACATATCCTCCACACTCCTTGAATGAGATGGCCTAAGCATTAGGGTTGTTGGGAAAAACTAGGTTGAGAATGCTAATAGTTGGATTGGAAAGTTCTTTAGTTGGGTGGTGGATAGGGTCTAGATGAAGAGGTTTAGTTTAGAAAGTTGGTTTAATGGGAATGTTTGTGATGATTAACCCCCATCCCCATCCCCCCCATGACAAGTTGGGATGATTATTCCATGACCATTTTATAAATGTCTAGGTTGAAAGGATTGGCTTCTCATGTAATACACTTGTTCATTGTAAATTGGAAGTCCTTCAGTAGTGCATTGACCATTTAGATGATCATCCGAACAAAAATCACATAGAAGTTGGATTTGGGGTCGAGAGGTATGGGAATGTGGTATAGGTAGAGCATGGAGATTGCCCGTATTTTTCAAGGCTTTTGCAAGATTAGCCAAAATATTGATTATGGTTCTATTTTGAACCAAAAGAGTATCCAATGATCTAATTGAAGCACTCATCCACTTTGTGGTTGAGGTCAAGATGGAGATAAAGGTTGAGGTTGTTGTTAGGGTTGTTTAGGAGCAACCGGCCCATGTTGATAATAGTATTAAGTAACCGTTTGGCTTTTTTTCAGTGTCTTGAAGAGTGAACCATTATAGAATGTTTGCACTTACATCCAGGTATATAATGGATAGTATGATAAGGACATTGCTTAACATCTCTTTTCATTGATTCCCAAACTTTCCCAATGGTTAACTGGCATCTTGCTTGAAGGATGTAATCTCATTTCTCAACTGGGCTATTTTATATGGTGGAAAATATTTAGCAAAAGTTCTTGTGCTAATACATTCTACAATGTAAATGTACCTTGATTATGATCTTGCAACCATACTTTAACCTGATCCCTCAATGAAATAGGGAATGCTCTCATCCTCACACAATTCAGATGCACCCTATTGAATTTAAATATATCCAACACCTCTTCAAAGTTTAACAAATGAGAATAGAGGTCTTCATTTCGATCACCCCCAAACATGACATGCGTTTGCAATATGTGGATGAGCGATTAGTGTTTCAAAGTTATTAGCATGATCATAATTGTCCGTGTATTTAGAATTTTAGATGTCCATCACATGTGGGTATAGCATATTCCCACATTTCATATGAGGGATCAATCCATTAAAGTCTCTATATGATTTACGCTCTTATTGTTGTTGCTATTATCTCCCATTGTGAAGCCTTTTGTTGAAGCCTTTTGTCTTTCTGGATTTGCCTCAAAGTCTTTTTGATTTCTAAGGCAAGAGGTAGTTATTCTCTTTCTCACCAATCATAAGCTATAAAACAAAACACTAAAAATTAGTCAAACACCAATAAAAGAAATATTTTAAACTTGAATTATCCTCTATATATTTATTTAGAATTTACACTAGAAGTTTCTTGGGGAGACAAAGTGGTGCTTAGAAAAATGATCTTATATTCCAACTATTTATAGGCACCTAATATTTTCCATTTAAGGTTCATTCCCAACAATGGCGCCAAAAGCTTAATATGGACTAAGGATGATATCTACTAGAATACTCGCTCAAGTAACAAAAACTTCCTACAAGCACTAAGCCACCATCCACACACTGCAAGAGACAGGATTTCCATGTCTGACGTATATGGGAAAGATGGGTAGCAAGTGGTGAGAGGATCATCCCACGAGGAATTTCTTAACATAAAGTACTAAGATTTTTGGGATTTTTGCTGTCTCTTATACACATCTAGATGTGTATAAGAGACAGGCATTAGTCTTGGAAAGGCTCAGTGTCCTGCGACACAAGATGTAGCGAAATCGCATGAAGTGAGATATCCATATGCATCAGCTATAGGATCTTTCTATCATGTATGCGATGTCAATTGGTTGCTCATCTATTGATCCAATTTATCAAGTTCATTGAAAATTTGAACTAAGCCCTTGGCAATCTAGCAATTGAGTCTAAGCCTATTTCTCAACATGGACATTATATGAACCAACTAAGAAAAATGGCATAATGGCTCGACTATCACTCGTCCTTGACTAGTAAAGGTTCGATCTAGAAATAACAACCAACTACCATATCTAGTCTTAAAACCACGAAACAAGTTCAAAAATTGGCCACCTCCCTTCAGTTAGCTCTTAAAACACTAATTACTGGATTATCTAATATTCCACAGCTTCATGAATATCCATCTAGAAATTGTTGGGATTTCCTTACAGAAATATCAAAATAACGCAGCGGAAAAACACCGGAAATCCCTAAAAGAGGATCCATGCGTTCCGATTAAATCGTTTAGGGTTTAGATATATATACCTTTGTTACTCGAAAGCAAAACCCTGGTTGCGATCTGAATCTTTCCACGATCTGAACACCACGGTCACGATTTGGACACCACGGCAACCACGAACTATTCGTAGAACACGTCAGACCTTAGGCGCTGCTCTGGATTGAACGAACGCCCTCTACAGGTATCCACACGAGTAGCTTTTCCGATTTTAGGGTGTTGCTTGCTAGAGTTGTGAAAGAGTTGATGAGTATCACACGTATTAGATATATTAACGCGTATGATAGTAACCAGATATATTTCCTTACGAATTATTATAATTACTATTTAACTGGACAGGATCCAAAGTTGTCCAATGTAATTAGTAAATAATTCTCGTTCATTGAATCTAGACACAAATTCTTATTCAACGAACTTAGTCAACAATTAACTTAACCCAATGCTTACTCTTAGTGTGTGACCCTTTAGGTTCATTTAACGTTGGCAATAAGTATAATTTCTAATTCCAATACTGTTGCCTTTAGTACATAAACCAACAATACTCCCACTTGGACTAAAGACAATTAGCTAGGAAGTTTTGGAATTGAATAAATTAAACACCTTTAATTTATCATTAACAGATTATACTCATAGATCAAGATTGGCCTCTAGCAAGGCATCATGACCACCCAAGTTAAATGAAGAGCATTGATCTACATACACATGATAAAATAACCCATGTCATAATCCTTTTGTCACACGATGTCTTAGTTGGATTCATAGAGCATGGACAATGTCATCTCTATTTGTGTCCAACTATTTGATTTCTCGATCTCGAAGTAGAATGATAAAACAAATGAATTTGATCACCTTATCAATCCATTTGAGCACGGCCATGCATTTTACATTCCTACTAATCGAGGCCCAAAGACATCTCTCTCATAATAAGAGGACAAATTAGAACTTATTATGTAATCATTTTCCTCCGCATAATTTCTACATTCTCAATCACAATCTTTATAATCATCCGGTTAAAGACAACGTTTGATTGTGTCAAAACACATAAGTTCTTATGTAGGAAACTATGGTGATCTCAGTCTAAGGACTGAACAACATGTTCATAATGAGAATTACCAATGACATAAAACCATGTTGTATTCTCATAACGGGTCAATCCAGTATTTTGTTCGCCAACAAATACCCATGATTTTTATTATATCCATATATCCATAATCATCATATGATTATCAATCAAAATCATACTAGTCTTAAATCAACACAGATGTGTTGGGTTCCCACTATATTGAATAACTAGGGACATTTAGAATAATAAATTATTCATGGATTCTAATATTAAAACATGCAATATAAAATATCATGATGACAATATTCGTTTTAAAATTATCCATTAAAAGTCTCCCAATTAAACAATTAGGTCCAATCATACATATGTCTAAGACCTATTGACCGAACATGGCGATCATGTTTTGGTTGTGGTAGTGGTTTAGTTAATGGATCAGCAATGTTGTCATCAGTTGGTACTTTGCATATTTTGACGTCTCCTCTCTCAACGATCTCACGAATGAGATGATAACGTCTTTGGATGTGTTTGGATCGTTGATGCGATCTAGGCTCTTTGGCTTGTGCAATAGCCCCATTATTATCACAATAGATATCAACTGGATTAGTGATGCTAGGAACAACACCTAATTCAGTGACAAATTTCCTAATCCAAACTGCTTCCTTAAGTGGATTTACACATCTAGATGTGTATAATTCACACCTCCATTTAAACAGAACACATATCCCGATTGTGATTTAAAATCATCTCTGTGGAAACTTGCATCGTGTAACCACTTACAACAAGCTCTTTTTCCAGTCCTCCATAAACCAAGAAAACATCTTTAGTTCTTCTCAAGTACTTAAGGATATTCTTGACTGCTGTCCAGTGACTCTCACCAGGATCCGATTGGTATCTACTCGTTATGCTCAAAGCATATGAGACATCCGGTCGATATAAGCTTCGCCCAAATCCTTCATTGAGAAACACTTTCCTAACCAAGACTTGACTTTACGCAAGGTAGGAATGTCATAAAAGAGGATTCTTGCCAATGTCGCATGGCATTAGTCCTGTCTCTTATACCCATCTCCCATAAGTCAAGAGCTGGCAACGGATTTGATCCTGAATTCTCTTCCTGAGAGTTATAGCCAGTTTGTTCAGAAGGACTTGGAGCATTGGAACTTTCGAGATTCACTGATTTAATCTAAACCTAAAGAGTTACCTTGTTTAAAACTCGAGTCATGCGCTTTGATACGACCAAAGCTTCAGGTTCCTGTCATATGCACATCTCGAGTAAGTTTCCATTAAGTAACATACTTTTGACATCTGTTTGCCATGTCTCATAATCATATGTATGCTGCAATGAGCAATAAGAATCCTTATGGATTTAAGCATAGCAATGGTGAAACTCATGGTATAGACTATGATGAATACCTTGAAAAGTTTGAAACAAACTCAAGGTATAGTGCTTTGAAAGATCGTGAAAGGTTCAGATCGCAACCAGGGCTGTCTCTTATACTTGATTGTCAAACATGGATTGCATCTCGATTTCATGGCACTTTGCCATTCCTCGAGTCCTGGACTACCCATAGCAGACTAGCTACCTTATACACTCATGATGTGTATAAGATACACATCTGTTTATGTGTATAAGAAATGAATAATTTATATAATATTTCTAGCTCTACCAGATCTACGGAGTCCTTGTGTTTCATGTGGAAGCTCAACAACTGATTGTGAGTCATTCCCATGTTCCAATTGTGTTGTCTCATTCGAACCAACAACTAATTGTGATTCTTGATGAGATTGCACAGAAGAGAGAGTGTTGTCTTGTGGATCTTGAAATTCTTCAAGATTTACTCTACTCCCACTAGTTCTTTTGGAAAGAAACTCTTTTTCCAAAAATATCCCATTTCTGGCAACATATTCTAAACACTTTGTTTTCAGAGGGATTGTAGAAGTAGTATCCTTTAGTTTCTTTAGGATACCCCACAAACAAACACTTATCACATCTTGGTGAACAAAGAGACAGTTTGACCTGTCTATTTCGACATGTCTCTTATACACATCTAGACACAAATAAGATGACAGGTCCATGTCTATCTAATGAAACATAAATCTGAGTCTTTTGAAATTTCATGTAGATATTAGATATGTTCATAACTATATCTAACTTAAATCATCTGAGAAAGTAATGAATCTTGGTAACCTCCTCTGTATTTAATGGACACATCTAGATGTGTATAAGAGACAGGTATATATGCTTCTGTCGAATGATTTACATAAATGGAGCTTTAGTCATCTTTCCCAGTTCGATAAGATTTTATGTCAGGATATTATACAGATTCAAGATCAAATTGATTCAAAAGCCCATCTTTATGGAGTTTTGATATGCGCTTCTCATTTATGTGACAAAGGCGACAATGCCATAAGAAAGTTTGATTTGAATCATCCAATCTAGGTTTCTTTGTATTTATGTGATAAACTATCTCTGGATTGGGCTTTTCAATGTTTAGAACGTAAAGACCATTATGCAAATCAGCATTTCCATAAAACACGTCTTCACGGTGAATGGAGAATTTTTATTCTTAATAAAGAAATCAAATCCATCATTGTCTAAGCAAGAAACAGAAACAATGCTGTTGCGCATGAGTGAGATTCCATATGCATCAGCTATAGGATCCATCATGTATGCGAGGTAATGGAGTTCACATGTCTCCTATGACACATGGTGCAGTTGTAGATGCTGGACACCAATCAAGCATCTGTTGCTGTCTCTTATAATCGACTACTTCTTTTCGGATCCTTCACATTAACACAAATGTGAGCTCCACATCCAAGATCTAATATATCCTTAAGTACTTGAGAAGTAAGATTAAGATGTTTAACATAAATACCTGAAGTAGTAGTCTCACTACTCTTCTTCTTCTTTAGATCTTCCAAATAGAGTTTGCAATTTCTTTTCCAATGACCAAGTCACATTTGCAAAAGTGACAAACTCCTTCCTTTGGAGGCTTAGGCTTGTTGCTGGTTAGACGGGCCAAAGAGTGTATAGGGCTTTTTCTTATAAGCCTTATTTGACCTTCCTTTCGTTTTTATCCCCTTACCTTTATGAACCATTATACAGCAGTTTTAAGCATCGAATGCCTCGAAGCTGATTTCTCAATGTCAAAGGAGTTGAAGTTCATAACAAACGGCTATAACTCTCGGGAAGAGAATTCGGATCAAATCCGTTTGGAAATTTACACATCCTAAAGACAGAAATCCAAGTCTTGGTTAGGAAGCAGCTAGATGTGTATGTCTCTTATACACCTCATGACTAACAGCGCTCCTTCACCATTTTGCAGAATGTAAAGCTTTGGTCGTTTCAAACCTTTCTGCCTTGCTTCTTGATGTGTATATTTCCTTGCAAAATATTACTTTTTGTGTAACAAAGTGCTCCAAGTCCTTCAAGGTCCTGGGCTCATGGTAGCAAGCATAAGGCATCCAACATCAACGAGTCATTAGAATGCTTACCGTAAGCATCTCTCTCTGCTCTTGGAGCATTGGTGCAGTTGTTCAGGATAGGATTGTCCGAACATACAGCTTCCTTTCTTGTTTGAGAACAATTCTCAAACCTCGAACACCAAGGAATGTTGGTCCCATTCAGCTTGTCCTTCTCAAGGATAGATCGCAAAGATGGTGTTGAAGTGTTATTAGTGGCCATCGATGTACAACAATTATGCAAAGTACAATATTTCGATATTAATATAAAACTCCCACTAAATCAATTACCCTCATAAATGAATGACAACAGTTTGTATTTAGTGTGTTAAGATCCATATTTCACTTAACTTTAGATGTGGCATCTTGATTAATTGAGGGCTTAACATGTTCGTGAACTTGTTAATTGATCATATGTTTTCATGCATCTACATGTATTTAACATGGATGATGTGTATACAGATACAAATAACAGTTATACACATAAACGTGTGTCATAGCATGGCCCTTAAACTATGGTGATCTTCATAAGCCAATATGAAGATCAAGGTCAATCCTAGGGTCAAATTACAACTTCAAAATTTCTTCCATCTTCATGGAATACACCTTGTTGTTGATTGACGCCAAGTTGCTCCTCTTGCCTTCTTTACAAGCTTTGTAATACTAATACAAATTTTTAAAATTATGTGCGAAAGTACGGCGGTCCCGCTTAGCCGGTTAGCGGGCGGGGTCGAGGGCAGCGCCTCATGAGGTCCAGGCGAGCCAGTATGGGTCAGGGGCGGCGCCCGACGCTAAAGAGTAATCGTAACTCATTTAGCAAAGTGTCTGTCATAATTTTTCATGATGCGAATTAAATCCATCGAAGAACATACACATATCATATATGTAAATCATTCGAGAAGAATACATATATCATATATACATAATTCAACACAACATACGTATATCACATATACATATAGTTCAACAACAGAATCACAAATAGAATCATCGAATGCAGTTTCTATCGAATAGAATCTTTACATACATCATATGTATGTATTGAGATCAAGATATCAAAAGATTTTCAACAAAGACATACATTCAGTAGTATTCTCTTATACACATCTAGATGTGTATAAGAGACAGGAAGTCTCTTATACACATCTAGATGCATTGTTGGGATTTCCTTACGAAATATCAAAATAACGCGGAAAAACACGGAAATCCCTAAAAGAGGATCCATGCGTTCCGATTAAATCGCTTAGGGTTTAGATATATATACCTTTGTTACTCAAAGCAAAACCCGGTTGCGATCTGAATCTTTCCACGATCGAACACCACGGTCACGATTTGGACACCACGGCAACCACGAACTATTCGTAGAACACGCCGACCTTAGGCGCTGCTCTGGATTGAACGAACGCCTCTGGGTATCCACACGAGTAGCTTTTCCGATTTTAGGGTGTTGCTTGCTAGAGCAAGTGTTTGAAATATTTGGTAGGGTTTTCTTACGACCGTGTGTTACTAATGAGTCGCATGTCAGACACCCAAACCCTAAAGAATCATATTCTATATATAGCGGTTAACCTAAATTCAAAGAACTCTTCTTTGATTAGAATTCTTCTATCACACGTATTAGATATATTAACGCGTATGATAGTAACTAGTATAATAACCAGGAATTATTATAATTACTATTTAACTGGACAATCCAAAATCCAATGTAATTAGTAAATAATTCTCGTTCATTGAATCTAGACACAAATTCTTATTCAACGAACTTAGTCAACAATTAACTTAACCCAATGCTTACTCTTAGTGTGTGACCCTTTAGGTTCATTTAACGTTGGCAATAAGTATAATTTCTAATTCCAATACTGTTGCCTTTAGTACATAAACCAATGAAATATCCACACTGTTGGCCCAAAAGAAATGTAAGAGGGTATACAATTAGGTTACTTCTAAAAACAAACCTTTTAATGTGCTTAATGAAAATGCAAACTTTGTGCAACAAATGAACACTTAAGCACAAATGATCAAAGATAAATATTTAACAATTGAAACTTAAAGAACAAATAAAGAGATTGAGATAAAGAATATCAAACCAAATTCCCAAGTTATTCAAGCTTGGAGTACCTCCACTAGTAGTGCCTCTTCAAAGAAGGTGAGAGGCAATAACTTCTGGTATACAAAGCAGGCTCACCCTTGCACTAACTAAATCCCTCTGGTTGAGCAAAAGGGTTTTACATTACAATCTCACTTTTGTACACTTATTATTCCTCCACTCTTACAATTGAAGATCACATACTAATCTACTCTTGCTCACACTAATTCCCCCTAGTTGAGCCAAGAGAACTATGCTATAAAACCAAGACAACCCACAATACTTTAGTCTATTTCTCCCCAAATAGCTCTTACAAGTGTATTTATTGAATGTAGTAGTTCCACACATCATTTGTATGTTCTTGGGCTATTTATAGATGAAAGATGTGCTGAAATTTGAGATTCAACGGTCAAAAAACTAGCTGTTAAAAACTAGTTGTTAGGAGTTTAGACGGTGGTTCAAACGCCCGATCATGCATCCTACAGCTTGATGAACAGTGTCTCGGATAGTCTTATGCATACTACAGCTTTATGAACAATGTCTTGAAAGGTCATATGTGTCCTACAGCTTTGAAAGAAAATTTCTTCATTTCGAGCTCCTTTTTTCAGACGGTCTTCAACGTCCGATTCTTTTGACTTTCAGATTCCTTGTCTCGAATGATCTTTTGCATCGAAGGCACTATATTTCAGACAGTTATCTATGTTTGAAAGATGTGTCCTTCTTCGGTGTTGTCTGGTTATGTTTCGAACGCTCCCTTGTGTCCGAGCTCTTTTGTTTTGGACACTCTTCATCGTCCGTAAGGTGTTGTTCATATTTTAGTTGTAGTTCTTGATTGTGTTAAGACGATCATTTACGTCCGAACCTGTCTATTTTTCTACATATAGATGTTTTTAGGCCGTTAGTACGATTTGGTCATGCAAGAGTATGATAATCATAACTAATGTTCAACAATTCGTCCTTTTTGCGATCGATAATTCAACCAGACAATTCCGAAGAAGGACAATCTTTCAAACATAGATAACTGTCTGAAATATAGTGCCTGTCTCTTATACACATCTAGATGTGTATAAGAGACAGATAAAATAGCCCAAGGACATCCAAATGATGTGTTAAACTATGCATGCAATTCAAATAAATATATAGAGGATAATTCAAGTTTAAAATATTTCTTTTTTTCAAGAATAAATAATCAAGTAGAAAAGAGGAAATTTATGCAAAGGATTAACATTAAGGCATTTTTCGCTCATTCTTTACCAAAAGCATCATCAAAACAATAAAGCATATATGATGCAATTTCTTGTGATGCAAATTAATTTCTATCATATAATCCATTTAAAAAAGAGAATGCTCCCCCTTTCTTTTGTAAATAGTGACTTAATATAGACAAAAATTGGGAATACTTATACCCAAGCATTCTAAACAAATTCAAACACATAGTTGACTAACATTTAAGAGATCATAGTTCATATTAACAAATGAAAGCACATTAAAAAAGTTTAATTGTTACCCATTTCAATGTCATCTTAGTTCATATGCTTTGAACACCCTCCATTGATGATCCATCTTGAATCCCTTGGTACTCTCCAGAGCATACCTACACTTAAAGTCAAGCAACAACTTTTGGTACCCAAACTTTCTTGGGTTCAATTGGGTTAGTAACATGCTTAAGCAGCCAAATAGAATTTGTTCCCAACTTTTCATTTCTTTTAACATAACAATCCCTTTTTTTATGTCCATGTTGACAACAATAATTGCATACAATACTTGTGTTTCTATAAAAAGAAGATTTCGATTTAATAAAGCACAAATCATCCTTTCTATTGGTGACAAAGTTTTTGTTGATATGAATAATTCTAGTTCTTTTCTTTTTAAAAACATTTTCCTTTGTATTTTAGACAGTACATCAAGATCATAGAATGTGTATAATGAATCTTCTTCTTCCTTGATCTTGGTTTTCACATCAAATCCCTTTCTTAAAGAATCATTTTCTTTTGCCAACAAATTATTTTCATGCACAAGCTTTGAGTTAGCACTCAATAAAGCATTAATCTTGACTTTTAGCTCCTTGTTCCTGTCATATGATTATGGCATCAAACATGTGCATTTTAAAAATATAGACAGTACATCATCATCAATAGAATCAAAATTAGAGGATACCATCATTATTTCCAAGAGCCATAAAAGCCATTTGATTTGCCTCATGTTCTTCTTCAACTTCTCCATCCGAATTGCAATCATCCCATGTGATGTGTATATTTCTGCAAGGCTTCCTTGAGTCTTTTCTCCTTTTTGATGAACATTCATTTGCAAGGTGTCCTGATTGGCCGTAGCATCTTCACTTGACTTCTTGCTTGTATCTTTTTGTGAAGCCTTCAATGCTATGCCTCTTTTTGCCCTTATCTCCTAAATCATCTTGTACCTTATATTTCAACTTCAATTCAAAGAAGGTTAATGAATTAATCAAAGCCTCAATAGGCATAGAATTTAAATTTTTAGACTCATCTATGGCAATTTGGAAAGGTTCCCATTCCTTAGGTAAAGCATTCAAAGTCAATCTATTCTTGTCACCTAAAGGCTTATTCTTTAGAACACCTTGACCTTCTTTTGGGCTGCCAATATCATTGAACCTACAACACATCTTGTCAATATACTCATTAGCTTCCATTTTGAAGGATTCATATTTAGCCAGAAGAAGTGACTTCTTCGTAAGGAAATATATCTAGACTGTGTTTAAGAGATTTCTTTCAATTTGTCCCATATCTTCTTGGTCGATTTGCAACCTTTTACTTTAGAAGACTCATCTGCATCCAAAGCATTATACAAAATATTCATGGCTTTAGCATTTAAAGATAAATTTAGTTTATCTTTTACATTTAACTCATACCTAGTTTTAGGCCTTAATCTATGTGTATTTTCATCAAGAATATTAGCTTCAAAAGGACCTTCATCAACAATGTACCACAAATCAATATCAATGGACTGTTTGAAAATTTTCATTCTTTCCCTCCAAATAACAAAATTAATGACATTAATCATGGGAGGTCTAGTAATGAAATGCCCCTCTAAAAACAAAGCATTATTGGTTGCCATAATAATACTTTACTCTGAGGTGATTAAAGACCGTTTCTAAGAGCAAGCTCTGATTGAAGCAAATGTTGGCCCAAAACTGTAATACTATATGAGTATTATTTGGTTTTCTAAAGCTTTAGTCTAGTCTTGCATAAGAATACACATAGATTAAGGCCTAAAACTAGGTAGAAGCACGAATGTATAATGATAAATATTTAACAATTGAAACTTAAAGAACAAATAAAGAGATTGAGATAAAGAATATCAAACCAAACTTCCAAGCTATTCAAGTTTGGAATACATCCACTAGTAGTGCCTCTTCAAAGAAGGTGAGGCAATAACCTTTTTGTACACAAATAGGTTCACCCTTGCACCAATTAAGTCCCTCTAGTTGAGCCAAAGGATTTTACATTACAGCCTCACTTTTGTATACTTTTTATCCCTCCACTCTTACACTTGAAGATTATTCACTAGTCTAGATGTGTCATAAGAACAGTCTTTCATCTAGTTGAGCCAAGAGAACTATCCAAACCCAAGACCAACACAACCCACAATATTTTAACCTACATCTCCCAAAATATCTCCTATAATTATATGTATTGAATGTAGTAGTTCCACACATCATTTGGATGTCCTTGGGCTATTTATAGATGAAAGATGTGCTGAAATTTGAGTTTCAATGATCAAAATACTAGCTGTTAAAAATTAGTTGTTAGGAGTTCCAACGGTAGTTCAGACGTTCAATCATGCATCCTAGATCTTAATGAACATCTAGATGTGTATAAGAGACAGTCCTATGTTTGTGTCTCGGACGGTCATATGCGTCCTTTAGCTTTGACAAAAAATTTCTTCATTAAGAGCTTCTTTCTTTGGACGATCTTCAATGTCCGATTCTTTTGGCTTTCAGATTCCTTGTCTCGGATGGTCTTTTGCATTTGAAACACTGTCCTTTGGATAGTTATCTGCGTCTGAAACAATGTTCTTCTTTCAATGTTGTCTGGTCATGTTTCGGCCGTTCCCTTGCATTGGAGCCTCCTTTCTTTCAGACGCTCTTCATTGTTCATAAGGTGTTGTTCATATTTTAGTTGTTTTTCCTGATTGTGTTTGGAAGATCATTTACGTTCGAACCTTCCTATTTTCCTACACACTTATTTTCAGACCGGTAATATGATTTGGTTATCATCAAAATATGATTAAGATAACTGGTGTTCAACACAAACATAGGTAGAAATTACATTTACTTAACCCAATTCAAAATGTATTTAACTAGTATGATGGAAATTAAGAAACTTATAACACATAGATAAAGTTAAAACTAAAACTTTTTGAAAGCAAGAAATTGATTGAAAACTATAAATTTTTATATCTAAAGAAATCTAAATAAAAGTCCAACAATTAAAATTAAGAAATTTGTAAAATTGCAATAAATTAAACAAGGAATTTAGAATTCAAAGTGCTAAAAAATTAAGCTAAAATATAAGGTTACTTAGAATCTAAGATAAAAGTTAAACTAAATCTAGTAACTACACTATCTACTATTAATGTTTTTGGCGTACTCTTATGATGTAGATTACAAATCAGCCTAGTAGTATAAAATACTCATCTTCCTTTTGATGAATGTACTTGGACCGTAATATCATTTTTGTTTTCTTTAAATCAATTCCTCAATCAAAATCTTGCTTGAACAAAAGCGCGCAATAGGCATTTCTGTTATAAATCTAGATGTTTGAAAAGAATCAGGGGTCTAGATATGCTCTTCTACATTGCCTTTCTTTCTGTTCTGCTGAAGATGCAGCTAATTGTATTCTTAATGCTTTTGTGATTTAGAAACTTAGTTAACTAGAGCATTCTGAGCATCAGATTAACTTAGTAGGATGTCCTCTAATTTATGCTATTAAGAATACAATTAGAGGCATCTGTCTCTTATACACATCTAGATGTGTATAAGAGACAGCATCTTACTAGATGGTTCGAAAAATATTTGTTGGTACCTTTCAGTTGAGCACTTTATTTGTTAATCTTTTGCCATAATGAGTATATAACAATGTATTACTATGATGGATTAGCTGTCTCTTGACATCTTCATTAGATGTGTTGGAAATGATTGTTGAGTTATAAGATACTCATGATTTAAAACGAACAAGCACAAAAAGAGGCATAGCATGATAGCTGTCAAGGAACGAGTTGTGGAGGGTGACAGCCAGCGAGAAGGGTGGCCGTAACCGGCCCCTAGTTAGACCGGGAGGGTCACCTATGAGCTAGCCCACATCTTGGCCCACAAACTAGCCCACGTCTTTGACCCACACGCTAGCTCTCGAATTTAAGTTCTTACTTAAAATTTAAAATTATTTCTTCAAAAAACTTAACTTTTTACTTGTTAATAAATTTATAATTTCAAATTATTACTATTAATTATTATTTTAAAATTAATAACTTATTAATTTAAAATCATTTACTTACTATTCATTAGTAATTTATTCAATTAAACATTATTAATTGTTCGAATTACTACTTACTAGATAATAATACTTTATTAATCCAAATTGGTAACTATATATTAGACCAAGTTATTAATAAATAAAGTTCAAATTCCAAAGTTATACTTAATATTTGAAACTAAAGTTCTTACTTAATATTCAAAGACTAAAGAAATTAGTTATTAGTACTTTATTATTCCAAATTAGTATTTATTTGACCAAGTTATTTCTTGGTAGTATAAGTCAATACTTATTACTATAACTTATTTTTGTTAATTATATAGTAAAAATATTTAATCAGAAAAAAACAGCTTAAAATGTTGGGAGGTTTGGCATAGACCCCTACCATGTATATTAATATTATAGAAAAAGGTACAAGAAGGGGGAACATTAAACCTTACCTCAAAATCATTACAAGTTATAAAACTAATATAAGAATTTAAATAAAATTAATAAACTATTTACTGCATACATAAGGAGGGGGACATAGAATCTTACCTCCAACAAAAAAATGATATCTAGTAAACATTAAAATCCTATGTGTACTATATATCAATTTGGTGAACCACTACTACCTTCATCTTTCTCGATATCTTGCATCATTAATCCTTGTTTTCTTTCTTCTGCGTCTAACCAATCCTTTAACCACACCAACATTTAACTGTATACAATTTATTACATGGATCAATAACACATGCCAAATAATACAATAATAGAATATTTTTATAATACTTGTCAAATTCTTCTTCCATTGCACTAATCATATCATCAAAAAACTAATTCCTTGTATGATTAAATAAAACAACTTTAATAACACTTAGTTTAGGGTAAACAACACGAGAGGAAGATCTACAAGTAGCAGAGAACAAGTTTGTAACATACTCAAATTACTTTAAAATTTTTACCATTGTTTTAACTCGATCAAAATCCTCCTCGCCCAAATAAGTTGCATTAATTGAACCAATATGCTCGTTATGAAATGCAGAAAGTAATTTTTCATAACCAAAAGCACTTGATAATAAGTTTGACTAGTAGAATTCTACCTAGTGGGTACATCTATTGGAAAATGTTTAGGTTTAATGCCAGTTTCTCAACAAAGTCATATGAAACGTCTAGAAGTGGATAGATGAAGGGATAAAATAAATAGCGCTTCTAATTGGAATAATCATGTCTTCAACAATTCTTATACCATCTTGAGTACAAATATTAAGTACATGACATGCACATCGATTATGAAATAATTCACCACCTAAAATAGGTTAAAAAACATCTTTTAACATAGGCATACTTGTAGTATTATTTTAGGCATTATCAAAAGAAGTGGATATAATTTTTTCAAGTAAACCATATTCACAGGCACAATTAGTAATCAACATTTTAATTTGGGAAGCATTGTGAGGGTGTTTAAAAATTTAAAAACTAATAATTCAGCTTTGTAAATGCCAATCTACATCTGTCTAATGTGCAAAACATACGAAATTAATCTTAATTTGTGATTGCTTTCTAAGAATCTTTAGTAATAGGAATCTTACTATAATTAGTCAATGCGATAGTACCTATCAATTCATTTTTCTTTTCCCTATACATTCATTTAATATCACTAACATTTTAAATTGTGGGTTTACGACTTTGTGCATGTATTGTTCTAAATTGGAACTTTGACTCAAAACAAAAGGCAATTCATCTCTAACTATCCATTTAGTAATTTCGACTCTATTTTTTTCACGTGAATATTTAAAATTACCCGTTACCATACCTTGTGTGGTGTGAATTTGTGTTTGAACCATTCTTTATTTTTCTTGAGCTTCACTATATTTTTTACTAATGTGCCTATTAAGTGTTCCGGTTCCCCCCTCTTTTTTGTACTTAAATGATACATGTGTAATAGTTCCAAAACTTGATCTAGTAAGATGTGGGGTGCTTGTGATCCTTCTTCCATTTTCTTGTAATGGAAAAAATTTTTAAATAAAGAAACAAATAAAGTGGTATTATGAAAATTAAAGTTGCCAGGTACTAAATTTTCAAATAAAAGGATTTAATAAAACAATAATAAAGAACATAAGACTCCCTTATAAAGACAATTCGTACTTTTTAATTTATTAATAGATGTGTATAAGAGACAGATTACTTAACTATAAAACCGAATATACATTACCCCCACAAACTTGCCATTTTATAGCTATCGAAGGGGTAAAACAGTCATTAAAAGCCTTTTAAAAGAAAAAAATTTTAAAGAAAAAAAAGCAATTTCCAACGGGTGGCCCACGGGCCCTAACGGTCAGCCCGACAGATTGACCCGCGGGCTGAGCCCGTTGGATTAGGAACGGTCTGGGCTTCGAGCCGCTTCAAACGGTTGAACCGTTGACAGGTCCAGGTACCGGTTAAAGATAGGCCCGGGGCGGGTTACAAGCTAGAACTCCCTGGCCCAGGTTCAACCCAGTCCTATACCCTGCTACAATACTTTATAGGCCGGGCGGGTTAAAAAATGGGCCAGATTGTCGTGTTGGTCGGGTCCACTGCCACCTCTAGTAACATAGTGTCGATTCAGTGACATAACAATGGTTATCGTCTAACTAGCATATTTGATTATTTGTTTTTGTATCACTTATATGTGTTTGCCCATCACATGCTATAAAGTGAACAAGGACTTGGAAGGTATTTCAAATATACTGTTAGCTTTTAAATGTCAATCATGCTAACAGTAGTAGAACAAAAGAAAGCATCAATTTATTTCACTTCTTTTATTTTGATATATATTTGCTATGGTTTAAGCTCCGATAGCTAGTGGGCTGAATAGGACTGACATTTATTAAATAGTAGAAATTAGGATGATGATGCCTTTTTTTTTTTTTGGTTACTCATTTTGATGATAATTTGTAACATTTGAATTGCCACCTTCTTTCTCTTCAATGTTCCATGAAGTAGATCCAAATGTAAACTTTGTTAGTATCCTCATCACAAACCAAAGATATCTCATATTTGTTTCTTTTTCTCTTCTGTTTTTGCTTTTAAGAAGAATTGAATCTCAAAGCTCCTGAGTTAAACTACAGTTTTGGTGCAACACAACTTAATTCGTTACATTAATTTTACAGGACGCAAAGAAGATAAAAAATGGACAAACGTGTAAGCTGCCTGTGATATGCTTTAGGATTGGTGGTCCTCCACTTCTAGACGTTTCATATAGCTGCTTTGGAAGGTTTAGGCAAGTGAGATGATTTCATCACGTCAAAATACATTATGCAGACACGATTATTTCAAGTTCGTAAACATGTTTCCCAAGACTCATTTTGCATGTCTAAAGCTGCTAAGATTCAATATCTTATTAACAAATAGGAAATAAGAGTGACTAATGCAAGACATGTTGTCTAAGAGACACACAAGTAAGAAAATAAATTTCTGCAATTATGAACGTCAACATGTTGAGCTCTTATACATCAATGCAATTACACGGAATGCATAGCTGAACTGGTACTGATTGCACAATGCGCTTTAAATTTGGTTTTGTTCTGTGAAAAAGTTCCATTTTTCAACCTGCAACTTGGACTTCCCTAATGCATCAACCAGCAAGTTTCCTAATAGAATGGTTCTGCTCAGTTTCCTAGATGTCTGGTTCTTTTTATGGTGATTTATGACATAAGGGAATGTCTCTTGTACACTTTTGATGTATAAAAGTACATTGATTAATAGCTATTATTCTTGGGCACTTATAAGAGCATTTGAGCTTACTAATGGATGTTTATTGTGTCATAAGCTGGTGAAGTTTTGCTTTAATGGATATACACATATACATTTGTTGCTGATTTGCTGTCTCGTTCGTGTTTTTATAAATTTCATTATTAAATCTTATGTAGAAGCGGCTCCTACGAAAGGGTGAAATGCAATTGAAAGCAATATCAGTGTTATTGTTAGTGACGACTTTTAAAAGTTGTCACTAATATAGGGTCTTATTGTGACAATTTTTGTCAATTTGTGACAATAATTTATAGATTTTGTGACAATTTTTGTTGTCAGTAAATCTTTATGCATTGTGACAACTTTGGAAGTTGGCACATATTTGTGATAATACAAAGAAAGTCGTCACCCTAGGCAATAGTAACGGACCTATAGTGACGGGCCGTGACAATAAGTTTTTATTGTCACATATTATGGTAGAAGCAAATTAAACCTTGTAGGAAAGCGACCATATTAACCACATTCTGTTTTACAAAGCCTCCTAGTGAAGAAATTGAATCTCTCGGACCGTGGCGTGGACCAAAGAGGAAGAAACATTGCAATGAAAAATTGTGAGCATTGTCTCAAATGGCTATGTGAGCCATTGCCTAACTTATGTGAGTTAATTATGTGTGTATAAGAGTCAGGAGCAAGAGTGATCCTCAGATGTGTATAAGAGGTTAGGATATCTTCTATTTTGTTACAATGTCGACTTTCCTTAAGGTTTAATTTGTCTCTACCATTATGGTGTATGTGAGAGTCTTGTAAATAACCTTAATTTGTCTCTACCATAATGGTGTATAAAAGAGTCTTGTAAATAACCTTTAGGATACAATGAAGTTTAGTGATCGATTTCATTTTGCACTAACGAAATCAATCTACTAAGCACTCAAACCTTTAACAAATTTGTCTTATTTTGTAGGAGAACTAAGAAGAAGAAGAAATAATAATAATGTCTTTCTGTCTAACACATACATGCTAATGTATTTATAGATATTCAAATGTCTCTTCATTGTAAGATACACATATTCATCCAATCATCAATGAGTGAATAGGCATATATATTAAAATGAATAGACCCCACAACTATCAATTATATAAAGTTGCAACTCTTCTTATTTTGAAAATTCTCCAGCAATCCTCCACCATTTTCAAAATAGTATGACCTTCACAAATTTGGAAATTAGTGCATAGTAAAGGTATCCTTCGATTTGAACCTTTATTTAGTGAAGCAAATTTTCAACAAGGCTGAATAGCATGATTGACGTAATAATTTTTGAATCAAGAATCCTTATTGACAAGTTGTATCTACTTCACATACTAACTTCTATAATTTGAGTAATTTAGTATCCACTGACACTATTCTGGCCATGTGTTTGCATTCCTTTGATAAGTGCTGTAAGAGTTAAAACTCTTAAACTCCTAGAAGTGGCCACACTTCCACTCACATAGGTGAACATCATCGAAAAGTGTTTTCATAGCTAACACTTTATTTGAATATTAGTCCATTAAGATTATGTTGCTCATCCTCGTTCAAACCTATGGTAACGAAGTACTTTACCCGGATAGATATCAAATATATTATAGTGCTTGCAATCACACATATAGTGTAATTTGTCTCATTGAATTTAAGATTTGATATTGTATCAAGCGTTAAGTCGAGATTAAGAGACTAGTGATTTTATGATATAGGCTTTACCCTATAACCTTTGATAAATACAGTGATCTTGCGTAAATTTTTTTGCGTTTATCAATCTATTTTGTTAATAGATCTCGTAAAAGTTATAGTGATCACTTTATTTATCAAACGTTAATTCTTTTACATAGCTATTTTTCATATTATGTGTCTCAACTTATCATTGTAAACTTGAATATATAATCTAGAAAGTATAATTCCCTATTACAATGATATTTTGGAATTAGTTTAGACACCAATGAAATAATTCCATAACCATGCTTGTATTTTTAGAAGCCAATTATTATAATTTAACCTTTGTGGAATCAATTATAAGTATATATTTCTTATATTTTTAAGAAATCATACCTCCATCAAATATAAATATCAATTTATTAATTGATAAATAATCTTTCCATAAGATCAAACTTCAAACAAGGTGTCTTGTTTGTATAAAATCATATACTTTACTTATGTGTCTTTAATTGAAATGGCACTTTTTTTTTTTTTTGGATCTTCACTATTGTCTTCTTTTAATTAAGGATACAACTTTTTAATTAAAAGCCACAACTCTTTATAAGTGTCACTTTATAAAAGGACATAAACCATTCAAACAGTCAGGCACAAGATTGATCGAGGTTGTTAGTACAAAAAATATACAATGACACAATATCTATAATCCAATTTGCATTCAAATATTTTCTAAAAAATCTTTCTTTATAAAGGTTGTACAGAGAGAATCTTGGACCAAAAATTTTCTATAATTATGGTTCTCATATTCCTTAATTGGTTCAATAAGGAGTTTCGTTTTACTCCTTTTATACAAGCTAGCTTTCGTGCTGGAGCCATTTTATTTGGTTAACTTTTAATCCGAAAACCACAAGAAAATACAATTCAAGAATTGTATGTGAATTCTATATTCTTAGATCCAACATGTTATTTTCATGAATGCACTTCTACATTTCAAATGAAAATTCTCTATATAACATGTCAAACAAATACATAATAGATCTTTACCAATTATACTATTATGTATAAAATAATTAAATTATATTTATTTTCTTACTTGTGATTTTTTTTTTTCATTGATCTTGCATCCAAATTATTCAGTTATATTATCTTTGCAAGTAATATGTTCATAAATATTTAAAAATATTTAGTCATACTTTTCAAAAATTGATGTATACACCATTATCGCATAATTAGTGAGAAGTAATTCTTTTGAATACTCTTTCCAATAGTATAATTTTAACATGTCTAAAAATGCATTAGACATACCTTTTAGGTGTTATTAACACCATAATGGTATAGTATATAAACTCCTGTGAGTGTTCAACGAGAAAATGATTCCATCAAATCTTCTCTAATTTTCTCCATTAATGGGCCATTACCACCTCTTTTATTTTCTCAAGGAACCAACTTCCATGAATAAAATCAAACCATAAGATTGTTAGAACAAAATTAACAAAAATACAAATACGTACTGTAAAACTGCATAGTTGGAACAAGATATGGCTTCAAGGCGCTTTATAATATCACTTTTCTTAAGGTTTAATTTGCTTCTACCATAATGATGTACAAAATACTCTTGCAAATAACCTTTAGAATACAACGAAGCCTAGTGATTGATTTCATTTTACACTAACGAAATTAATCCACTAAGCATTCAAACCTTTAATAAATTTGTCTTATTTTGTAGGAGAACTAAGAAGAAGAAGAAATAATAATAATGTCTTGTCTACCACAAACATGCTAATTTATTTATAAATGTTCAAATGTCTCTTCATTGTAAGACACACATATTCATCCAGACTGTGACTTAGTGAATAGGCGCATCTATTAAAATGAATAGACACCACAACTAACTATTATGTAAAATTACAGCACTAATACTTATTTTAAAAATTCTCCAACAGATTTTATACCTGTCTCTTATACACATCTATTGCCACTATAAGAAAGTAAATTCAATTTTGTAACACTAAGAGGCCTGTCACTAAAACTCAAGAAGTTGTCATAAGAGACAGATGTTATGTGAAATGGAAAGCTGTCAAACTAAGTAAGAGTTTTACTACTATTGCCTAATTGATACTGTATATAATATAAACCAAAGAAAACGACTATTGTAAACAACAAAATCAATTAATATAAAGATTAAAAATACAAAAAGACTTTGGTCTCGCTCCGCCTTCCAGCTTCCTTTAACATAATTCAATGACAAAATGATGAATCTAAATCTAATCTATGTAAAATTAATCTAATCTAATTTAACTAAGAAAATGTATTTTTAACTCATTATATTAGTTGATTTTGTTCTTATGCTTTTTTGCCACATTTAGAGTTTGTGGAAGGCAAATTTTTAACCTGTGTATTATGAATGGAGGGCAAATGTGGTCAAGAATTGTTTTGCTACTAGCACTTGGTTGAATGTTCCACGTTTTTTCACTTCCAATTTTCTCACTTCTCTTGAATTAGGGGTATTAATTTTTGACACAACACGATAACACAATACAAACTAGACACAAAATTAGTGAAATTTAATGAGTTAGGGTTAAGGTTTCAAAATACGAACACGATTATGACAAAACATATTGTACAATACAAGAATAAATGGATCAACACGAGAATAAACTGGTTGACACGTTCGGCATGTTTATTGTGTTATATACAATAACTTTTAAAAATATGCTAAGATATTTCTAATAATATACTGAAACTTCAATTAACTTTCATAAGTAATTTTTTTTATATTAATTGTTTACATTAAACTCATAATATTATTCGCAAGAAATTTTAGTTAGATTTAAGTAGTTATAATATATTTTTATGTGACATTATATAAAATTTTAGGTAATTAAGGTCACTACAACATTAAAAACGATACAAGAAAATTTTTATACTCATGTAAAAAATCTCTGAAACACATCTATGATGTGTATAAGAGACAGATTTTGTACTGTTCCTTCATCCGAAGCTATTGTTTGTTGCGTTTAGACAATTGGACAAGACACGACACAATAATAAGCGGGTCGACTCGACATGACACGAGTATTAATTGAGTAGGGTTAAGATTGAAATTTTATAACCCGAATACAATTAAGACACAACACAATTACCACGACATGACTCGACTAATACCCCTATCTTGAATCTTACTACGATTTCCTTTGTCCCTTTCTCTTCTTCTTCCTCTCTCTTTTGTCTTTTCGTTTCTCCACCCCTCTTTCTCCTCCTCTTCCTCTACAATCATATGTAGCAAAATTTTCAACTGGAATAAAAAGACAAAAGAGAAAGTTAGAAGATTAAGTTTTGAACACTTATAAAGCTGTTTCTTTTTTTGCACATCTAGATGTTGCACTTACGTTATAAGACATTTGTAAAGATTTCGGAGGATAAATATCTGGTTTGTCTTCGTTTATTTAGGAACTGAAGTAGATTTAGGGATATGATTTTTTTTTTTTAATTATTGATTTCTTTTTTTTAACATTGATCTTTTTTTTTTTCTTGGTTGCCTACAGAGATCATTTGTCCAATTCACTCTCTACTTTCTTCTCTTATACACATCTATATTTCAGGCTATTTTTTGAATATATTTTTTGCAAATCAATTTTTTTTTTTTTCATTTTTTGTGTTGCTTATAGATCATTTGTGCAAAAAAATGTCTACTTTTTTTCAAAAGATCCTTTATTCTCCAATTTTAGCTTGTTTGGATAGATTATTTTTTTAATTCTTTATCTAATTCCTTTTTATTCTTGATTTTTTTTGGTTGTCTTACAGAGATCATTTGTTCGAACCACTATTAATAGGCGATTCGGGTTAGTAACTTTTTTGATTTCTAAATGGAGAATAAAAACTGTCTCTTATACACATTTAGATCATGTGTCTAACTGTTTGTAGAGTTCTTATTCCTACTTTGGAGCATTACGCATGCAGTTTCTTTTCTTAGATTCTTGGTTTCCAACCTGGTACGAACATAGTTATACTTTTGTTTTACCTAATTGTTGAGTTTTATTTACATTGGTTTATTATATTGAGAATGCCCATAAGTTGTTGCATAGTTAAATAAACTAATATATTGAATATCCAATGATATTAGAAGATTTTTTTAATGTAAAATTTGAACATGCATGTAATTAGGTTTTTATAAGTTTTGTTCTTGGAATCATAATTATGCAAAAAGCTATTGTTTCACGACTATTGATTAAGTGCAGTTGATACCATCATAGGAGGCTGTAAGATTGCAAATTTGAGCTCTACTACTACTTATTAGTAACTCTTTATTTTTGACAAGCATATAACATATTGTTAAGGAGGATCCCAGGAAATTAACAAAATTCCGACGCAAACCCCAAACAAATAATAACAAAACAAAAGAGAAAACCAAAAAAAAAAGAGAAACACAAGATTTACGTGGTTCGATCTAAAAACTTGCGTCTACGGATGTGTATAAAGCGACAAAGGAGCACTATATGAAATCATATAAAAGTTTTAGGGGAGTACTCCTAAATGTGTATAAAAGTACTAATACAAAAACACAAGAAAGCCACAATAAGACAAAAGGTTTAAGGACCAACAAGGCCCAAGTATCCACTAAACTCTCTTATATTTAGTGCTTGTTCCTCTAAAGTCTAAAACCTTAGAAATCTATTTATAAGACCAAGCTTACAAAACTCTCCTTAGTTTAACCAATCTTAGACAAAGCCACACTAATAACATCTAATGTGTATTAGGAGAAAAAAATATACACATCTAGATGTGTATAAGAGATCAATCAAT
The DNA here is from genome assembly GCA_025175665.1 of Cinchona pubescens. Taxonomy (NCBI): domain Eukaryota; kingdom Viridiplantae; phylum Streptophyta; class Magnoliopsida; order Gentianales; family Rubiaceae; genus Cinchona; species Cinchona pubescens. The sequence continues at coordinate 28,702 of JANKKI010000427.1, read as the reverse complement.
TGGTGTTAGTAGTACTAATTTTGTCGGGACCTGTCTGTTATACACATCTAGATGTGTACCCGTAAACTAGAAAAGGCTTCACAAACATGTCAACAGGATTATTCTAGTATTGATCTTTTGAATAAAAACTTTCCTCAGCAATAGTATCCCGAATAAAGTGAAATTTCACATCAATGTTGTTGACCTACAATCTAGATTTTGATGATGACATATACAATCTAATAGTTTGTAAATGAGCTGTGTAGGACTTTTGCAAACTTTGACATAATAGGGTTTTTGAATGCTGTATATCGTCCGAAAAGGAAGAGATTCGGACGTGTAAGAGAATCCGAACATAACCAATTTTCTCAAATGCAAGAATTCATCTGAGCAGAATACATCATCTGAATAGTTACACAGAGAGCAAGGATTTTGAGGAGTTGACAATAGACGCTCAACATCGTTTGAAAGAAATTCTATCAGACATACCTGACTACCCGAACAAAGACCAATATTTGTAAGGCATTAGACCTTCTGGACACACTGCACTATCCGAGGATCTAACGCAACAAACAATCAGCTTCGGATGAAGGAACAGTACAACCTCAACTGTTTGAATGTAGATCTCAACCTCTCAAAATCTGATGCTCTCTGTGTATCAAACGCATCAAAAAGTAATCGGATGATAAATCCTATAACATCTAGATTTGTATAATGTCTCTTTAGAAATTGGGATGTGTATAAGAGACAGCTTTTGTCAAATCTATAAATGCCAACCAATCTGAATTTGTGAGAAACAACTTCCAAATTAATATAAGTATCTACTAAAGCCATTTTAGTGAAAATAGGCAGATCTCAATAGTGTTGTATTAGTGGAATTACAAAGTGCAAAAGTGAGTGATCTTCAAGTGTAAAGAGTGGAGAGATAACTATTATACAAAAGTGAGGTTGTGTGTAAAATTCTTGGCTCAACTAAAGGTAATTAGTGTAAGCAAGAGTGATCCTAATTGGTATACAAAAAATTATTGTCTCACCTACATTGAAGGGGCACAAAGTAGTGGAATTGTACTCCAACATTTTGAAGCTTGGGAGTTTGGTTTGATCTTTCTAAATCTCAATACTTGTCTTTTATTTATTCTTACTTGTGTTCTTATTGATCAAAAGTCGAAATTAGTTTTTTACAACCTAATTCGCCCCCCTCTTAGGTTGCTTTTGGTCTAACAATTGGTATCAGAACTTGGTCTCTTTCAAAGTGCTTAACTTTCAATTGTTCAAGATCTCTATGCCAACCAATAATGCTTAATTTTATGAGGTAACAACTGCAATGCTCCAAGTGAAGAACTTGATGACTACGTTGATTCTTCTTGAAGCTTTTATTATGAAGGTTCCCTTCTTTGCTTAAAGAATTTGAAGTGCTAGAAATAAGGAGTTAGTTAGAAAAAATAATGCCTTATTGAATAGTAACTCCAAACTTGTGAATGAAATTAGTTAGAAAAAAGTAATGCATTGTTGAATAGTAACTCCAAACTTGTGAATGAAAGTAATAGGTTATCACAAGAAAATGATGATTTGAAAAAAAGATTGCATGTGAAAACAAGATCAAGGAAGAACAAGCCTCCTTGAAGAAAAGATTGGATGATCTTGATGTACTCTTGCATAGAAAAAAGGAAAAAAGTTGATATAAGAAGAAATATAAATATGTTAAGATCAACAAGATTTTGATCACTTTTAGAAAGATTGGTTAATGTTTTGTAAAATCAAAATCTTCTTTATACAAAATAAGAATGTTATTTGCAATTATTACCAACAACATGGACATGTGAAAAACAATTGTTATGTCAAATGAAATGAAAAATTAAGAGTTATTCCATGTACAAAGATTTTAAGTCAATTTACTAACTCTTATAGACCCAAGAAAATATGGGTACCAAAAGTTATCGCTTAACTCTTTGTGTAGGTAATGAACACCACCAAGAATGCTAAGTGCTTCGTTGATAGTGGGTGTTCAAGACACATGACCAGTGATGCATCTCTTTTCACTAACCTCACGTTCAAAAATATTGGAAAGAAGACCTTTGGAGATAACATGAAAGCAAAATCAATTGGCATTGGTGATGTAGGTAAAAATGGTGAGACTTTGATTAAAAATGTGCTTTTGGTTGAGAATTTGAACTATAATGTTATAAGAGACAGTCAACACTGGTCATGTGTCTTGAACCTGTCTCTTACTAAGTATGAATGTTTAATTCTTCATAAGAACTTTGTTGTTTTGTTCAAAAGTAGAAGGCATAATGATATTTATGTGGTTTATCTTGATAATATTGATAGTAGTAATATAAAGTGTTTAATTACTTCTAAAGACTATCCTTGGCTTTGGAATTAAGAAGGCTTTGTCATTTCAACATGAATTTGATTGATTACCTTGCTAAGAAAGCATTGGTAAGATGTTTGCCTAGATTAAAGTTTGAGAAAAACAAAATTTGTGATACATGCCAATTTGGTAAACAAGTTAAAGTTTTTTTTAAATCAACGAATTGTGTGTCTACTTCAAAGCCTTTAGAATTATTGCATACGGATTTATTTGGACCAATACAACAAGCTAGTCTCAATGGTAGCAAGTATGCTTTTGTAATTGTCAATGATTATTCTAGGCATCCTTGCTACCATTTGTTGTTCACAAAATGAAACCTTTCAACATTTTGTAAATTTTTTTTCCAAAATACAAAATTTGTTGAATTTAAAAATTGTTCGTTCAAGAAGTGATAATGGATCCGCATTAAAATTCAGCGATTTTTCCAAATTTTATGATCACAACAGTATTTTGCATGATTTTTTGGTTTCTAGAGTGCCTCAACAAAATGGTGTTGTTGAAAGGAAAAATAGAAAATTCCACTACTTTGTGCCCCTTTTTATGTAGGTTAAACAGCATCTTGGATTTTGCCAAGAAATCTATTGGATGGACTAATTCTTAGGATGTCTCTTATGACAATCATACCGAGTATACAATAGAGGAGCTCTTGTGATTGATCTTTGTCCTGTGCATGTTACATTTGTTGAAACTAATTATTTATTTCAAGAGATGTTTGTGAAGATGAAGATGTAGGTGTGCAAAAGAAACTTGAAAAGCTCACTATTCAAGACGAACATCAAGAGACCAATGAAAGCAATGAGGAAAATACTCATCATTTGGATGAAGAAGGTGAAAGAAAAGAAGCAATTCTTCAAAAGATCTTCCAAAAGCATGGAGATTTGTCTTGAGTCATCCTCAAGAATTAATCATAGGTGCTCCATCCGATGGAGTAAAAACTCGCTCTAATAAACCTTTGAATAGTAATTGTGCCTTTCTCATATTGAACCTAAGCGTTGTGCCTTACTTTCTCATATTGAACCTAAGCGTGTGGATGATGTTTTAAAAGATGAATCTTGGATTCTTGCCATGAAAGAAGAACTTAGTCAAATTGATAAAAACAATGTATAAACTTTAGTTGAAAGACCCTCAACTCATCTAGTTATAGGAACAAAATGGGTTTTTAGAAATAAACTTAATGATAAAGGTGAAATATTTAGAAATAAAGCTAGATTAGTTGTGAAAGGTTATGCACAAGAAGAAGGAATTGACTTTGATGAGACTTTCGCAACCATTGCTCGTTAGAATCCATTCGTATGTTTCTTACATATGCATGCTTCAACAATTTCAAATTATTTCAAATGGATGTTGAAAAGTGCATTTTTAAATGGTTTTATTGATCAAGAAGCATTTCTTGCACATTCTCCAGGTTTCGAAAATACAGATTTTCCATGTCATAAGAGACAGTTTTATTTGTCAAAGGTGTTGTATGGTTTGAAACAAGCTCCTAGAGCTTGGTATTTAAAGATTAAGTGATTTTTTGATTGAAAATAGATTTAAAAGAGGAATTGTTGATACTACTCTTTTCCCCAAAATAGTCATAATGATTTGTTAGTTGTTCAAATTTTTGTTGATGATATCATTTTTGGATCCACTAACGAAAGTTTGTGTAAGGAATTCTCATATTTGATGCAAAAGGAGTTTGAAATGAGTATGATGGGAAAGTTACGATTTTTCCTGGGACTTCAAATTCACCAAGCAAAGAAGGGAACCTTCATAACACAAATCAAGTGCACAAAGGAGTTACTCAAGTGCTTTGGAATGGAGGATTGCAAACAAGTTGAAACGCCAATTTGCACCTCAACCAAGCTTGACAAAGATGAAGAAGGTAATAGTGTTGATGAAAAACACTATAGAGGTGTGATCGGAAGCTTACTTTATTTAACTGCTAGTAGACCGGATATTATGTTTGCCATTTGTTTATTGCTAAATTTCATTCTTGTCCTAAGAAATCACACCTAATTGCCGTTAAAAGAATTTTTAGATACTTAAAAGAGACATTAAGCTATGGCTTATGGTATCCTAAATCCACTAGTGTTGATTTAATTAGTTACCGATCACACCTCTATAGTGTTTTTCATCAACACTATTACAAGTGGTCTATGTTATTTTTTGGGTAATTGCTTGGTGTCTTGATTTAGTAAGAAATAAAGTTCTATTTCTTTGTCTATGGCGGAAGCTGAGTATATTGTTGCAGATAATTGTTGTGCTCAATTTCTTTGGGTGAAACATACTTTAAAAGATTTTGGTGTTATTTTTTATTGTATGTCAATTAGATGCAATAATACTAGTGCCGCCAGAGTGCAAAGGTCACAGAGCTTGAATTATTTCTGTCTCTTATACACATCTAGATGTGACAGGTGTCTGGAAGGTCTAATACCTTTAAAATATAGATCTTCCTAAGAGATGGATTAATGGATTGACATTTTTACTAAAGCCTAAGATTTGGATCGATTTGAATATCTTAGGCTTTGTAAAAATGTCACTGATTTTAATCCTGTCTCTTATACACATCTAGATTTGGACACAAATGTGCGCCTAAGCAAATCTGTGGTCCTAAGAGAACTATTTGGCTATTGAACTTTTGATATCAGACGGTCACATTCGTCCAAACTGTCTCTCTAATCCCTAATACTCTCTGGAAAATCTACCAAATGATCACAACCATCCGACAGCCTTTCAGACGCATGGGCAACAATTTTGGCCATCCGTTCATTTGAGATCGGACGTATGTTCAGACGTATACCAATCGTTCGGATGCTCGAACGACTATTTTACACTGTTAAAGCCTTTCAGATTCTTCATTTCGGACAAATGGTACTATTACCCCTGACCCTAGCTTTGACAAAAAAAAGGGATAATTCAATCTTCTCAAATCCTCTCACTCCACTCAAAAATTGCTTCACCAAAATGACTTGTCACCTCTTCTGTACCTTTGATTAACCCCATTTTTACCATTTTAACACCTCTTTCACCACAATTTCTTAAAATCACTGCACCTTCATTCCAAACTCTCTCATCTTCATCTTGACTTCAAGATGGTTCGATCTCGTAAAGGATCTTCAACAGGCACCCGAGGGAAAAAGTTGAAGGGAAAAGTGTCAACACAAGGACAAACATCAACAAATCCTCCACCCACTCCCAATCTCACTCCATCCAAGTTCATTGATGCAAAAGCATCTAAAAGGTATACATCTTTTTTAAGTAAATCCATTATTGTGCAACGTCCTGTTTCTCAAAGCACGTTTGATGAATTGAATTTATCTTTCACAAAGACAATTTTCAAAATGAAAAATGGGGGAATTACTCATTCACATTGACTTACCCGTTTATCATGATATAGGTTTACAATTCATCGGATGAATCTTTGCAAAGGCTCAACCATTCGAACCTTAGTTTCACATGTGAATCACATTAATATTGAGTTTAATTCCAACAATATTAACTTGATTTTTAAATGTGATGTTACTAATCCTAATGAAATTTCATACTTTTTTTCTCTGGATAAATGGCTACTATTGACACTCAATTTGATGTCGAGGAAGTCAATCAAATTTTCACTTAATTTCAAACAAGTCTCGAAGCCAAAACAACATTATGAATCTGGTTGTTTCATTTATTTGTTGGTTTATACAATATGAGATGTGTATTACTAACGAACAGCACCATTCCAGGAAAAATGCACCTTTATTTGTTTTATTGTGTTTTTAAAGGAATTAAACTTGATTTTGGGTACTTTTTTTTCTCCTTGTGGGAATTGTTCTTGATTGATACTAGGCGGAACATCCCATTTGGAAAGCTTTTGACAAAATTTTTTGGAGGCATGTTCTTTTGATGTCTCTTACTTTAGTGCTGTCTGTGTATAAGACATCTAGATGTGTCAATCCTCTTAATCCACACCTCCACTGAGCCATCCTTCACAAATATCCAATTTTGAACCCTCTCTTTCACAATTGTGCACTCTTGTCACTAATCTTGCAAACCAAATGGCCAAATTTCAACATCGAACCTTTAGAAAATTAAAGAAGTTGGAAACTAAATAGATGATCCTTCAAGAAGCGTTAAGCTTGCATATGTCTGCCTCCATCCAAGTGCAGTTCACCAACATTCAGTTGCAATACACCTTTGAATCTGCCTCTGACAGCAATGATGAAGAAAACGAAGATGCCAAACATTCACACCCTGAGCAAGAAGACCAAGAAGATCCAACTGGTGCAAGAGATCCAGTAGATTCAAAATTGAGCACAACAATTATCTGATGACACATATAATTGGCTTCCGCCATAGATGTGTCTAAGAGACACACATATATACATGTGAATAATGGAGATTTGCCCACCTGGAGTTAAAAAAAACTCATCTGTAAAAGATGAACTGATATAGATTTTAGCTCTTAGATTGCTTGTCTTGGTTGAACTTATTGATGAGTTTTGGTTGATTGCCTTGTTGTTATTATTGTAATGCTTGGTTAATATTGGTTTTCCACTTGCTTCCGTACTGTATTGTTTGAAATTGTTTCTTGGTAGTTTGATTAAGGGAAAACATCATCTAAGAAGGAGTTTTCAACTGCTTTGTTTTGGTGATGCCAAAAAGGGAAGAAATGCGGTTGTGGTTGTTTGTTTCATTGAGTTTGTCGACTGATTGATTGAGCTATGATTTGTTTTGATTGTCATGTGATTTGTTATCATCACAAAAGGGGAAGATTGTTGACCTACAATCTTGGTTGACTTGATGATGACAAATACAATCTAATAGTTTTTGAATGAGTCGTGCAGGAGCTTTGTAGACTTTAACATAATAGGGTTTTCGGACACCGTATATCACCTGAAAAGGAGGAGCTTTGGACGCAAAAGAGAGTCCGAACGGGACCAATTTTCTCGGACGTAGGAATTCATCCGAATAGAATGTCTCGGATGCAGTACATCATCCGAATAGTTAGACAGAGATCAAATATTCTAAGGAGTTGACAAAGGACGCTCAACATTGTCCGAAAGAAATACACATCAAACACCTAACCATCCGAAGGTAGATCAGCATATGTTAATAGGCATTAGACCTTTAGAATGATGCTCAAGTATTAATTATTTAGCCGTTCAGAGGTGGTTGGAAGCTCTTTTACAACATTTATACATACCAACCAATCCAAATTTATGTAAAACAACTTCCACAATATAATACAAGTATCTACCAAAGCTATTTTAGTGAAAATAGGCTCTCAATAGTGTTGTATTAGTGGAATTACAAAGTATATAAATGAGTGATCTTCAAGTGTAAAGAGTGGAGAGATACACTATTATACAAAAGTGAAGATGTGTGTAAAACTCTTGGCTTAACTAAAGGTAATTAGTTTTAGAAAGAGTGATCCTACTTCGTGACAAAAGATTATTGTCTCACCTATATTGACAAGGCAGAAAATAGTCAAAAGATACTTTAGTATAAGTTCCCTTCTCTGTTAGTTCAAGCTCGTGTTTAAAGAAGGATGGTGTCTTGATATGTTAAGATTAAGAATGCATTTATTGAAGAGATCATTAGTTGCACTGCATTTATCTTACTTGAGTTCTTATTGATCAAAAGTTTCAATAGTTTTTTCAATTTAATTCCCCCTCTCTTAGGTTGCTTTTAGGCCAGCAAATATACTTTGTTCTTCCATGATAAATATGATCTTTAGTCAAGTGAAATGTATTTTGACTATCACAGTAAAGTATATTAACTTGGATCATATAAATTATGGTGTTAATATCTTAACTAAGACTTCTTTGGTAGCCGCAGTCATAACTATATATTTTGTCTCCGTAGTAGACAATGCCATAAAAGGCTATAAAGTAACTTTCTAATCGATCGCACAACCGCCAACACAAAATACATAACCAGTAAGTGATTTTCTTCTGTCAAGATCCTCGGCATAATTTGAATCTACAAAACCAACTGAAGTGTCACTGTTTTTCCCAAACTTTAAACAAATGCCTGAACTACCTCTTAAGTATCTGAGAATCTATTTCACGGCCTGCAAATGCTCTTTTCCAGGACAAGACATATACCTACTAACCATATTAACTACTTGTGAAATGTTTAGACATGCACAAACCATCATATGCATGATACCGCCGACGACACTAGTTATGGAACCCATGCCACATAACCTTCTTCCTCAACTGATTGTGGTAATTGAGCACATCTGAAAATCGAAAATGACTCGCAAGAGGGCTACCACAGGTTTAGCATATTTCATGTCGAACTTCTCCAAAATTTTCTCAAGGTAATGCTTTCGGGTTGGAAACAATTTCTTAACTCCCCGATCTATCTTGATCTCCATGCCAAGAATCTTCTTAGCTACTCCCAAATCTTTAATCTCAAATTCACTACTTTACTATGTCTTTAAAGTGTGAATTTCTACAGAACTCTTAGCAGTAATGAGCATGTCATCAGCATAAACCAACAAATAAATGAAACAACCATCATTTAATTTATGGAAGTAGACACAACTATCATTCATGCTTCTTGAAGAACCATGACCCAACATAAAGGAATCAAACCTCTTATACCACTAAACGAATCAAACCTCCGTACAAGGATTTCTTCAACAAGCAAATATGATCTTCTTTTTCTTAAACTTCACCATATAGAAAAACTATCTTGACATCAAGCTGCTCCAATTCTAAATCATACTTGGCAACTAAAGCCAGTGAAACACTAATAGCGCTATGTTGAACACGGGTGATGTGTCTCATTACACATCTTTTACTATGTATTTGGCTATAGCCCTTTGAAATAACCGTGAAAACTTTGCCTTCCATCTTTAACCTCTGGACGACCTTCTTTCTTCTTAAAGACCCATTTGTAATCAACAATTTTCTTACCCAAACGTGGCTTCACAAGAACCCAAGTTTCATTTTTGTGGAGAGACTCAATTTCTTCATTCATTGCAACAAACTACTCAATTGAATTATCACAAGAAACTGCTTCAAAGTAGGTAGAAAGCTCACTAACTCCATTCGTTTCTTCAGCAATTGACAAAGCATATGTAACTAGACTACAGCTCATCTACTAACTTTCTTTGACTGGAAGAGGTTAATTGAGAAGGACCAGAGGTCTACTAATTTGTAGCTCTACCTGCTTTTGTGTACTATCATCTATACCTATATCATAAGAATTAGAAGACTCGTTTTTCTGAAGACAACATAAAAGTTTATCAAATATAACGTCTCTACTAATCACAAATTTTGGAAATTTGGAATCAAGACACGATAATCTTTAACCTTTCACTCTAGAAGTATAACCAAGAAAAAATACATTTTTTAACTCCAGGCTTTAATCTCCCATCATTCACATGTATATAGGACTAGACACTCAAAAACTTTTAAATTCTAGTAATTAGCAAGAGTACCTAACCAAGATTACTTAGTAGTTTGAAGTTAATGAGCTGTTCCCCTTTTGTGATGATCATCAAATTCACCTTCTTAAAATACCATGTTATTCTCTATTCTAAGTCACTTAATCTATTTACGTGTTTGTTTCTCAGTCTAAACTTTTCACTATAGGAAAGTTAGGTAAACTTCATTCTTATGTTTCAAAAAATAAACCCAAACTGTCCTTAAATAATCATCAATGAAAGTTAACATATACCTGACACCATCCTTCGATGGAACACGAGCTGGTCCACAGAGATCAGAACTAATATAACTAAAGTATCTTTTGTCTTGTGGATTGATGATGAACTGAAGTTGACTTTATTTTGCTTCCCAAAGACAAAATGTAAATAAAAATCCATCGTTATATATTCTAGATGTGTATAAGAGACAGCTTTTAAGCTTGGAAGTCATCTGTCAAGTACTCAAGTGCTGCATATCTATAATTAAATAGATGTGTATAAGAGACAGATGATAAAGAGTATAAGTTACAAAATCTGTGTCACAGGTCCCTGCAACATATACTCAGTAGCATAGATATAACTTTCATCATAATAATAGTACCCTTACAAACTTTCATAACTCCACCTTCAGTTGCGTATTTGCACCCAAGAGTCTCTAAGGTGAGACGATATTCTTTTTTAAATCAGGAACATATCTATCATTAGTGAGTGTCCGCACAATACCGTCATGCATTTTAATTTGGACTATACCTTTACCAACATCACCAATGCCATTATTGCCCATCAAAATAATTCCACCATTACAAGATTCATAAGTAAAAAATAAACCCCTATTGGGACACATGTGATAAGAACACCCCAAATCCAAAATCCACTTATTTTTAGACCTTGTTCTATCATCAATGACAAAAAAAAATTATTTCCATCACTATCATCAGCTGCAACGCTAGCCTCGGCAGTTGCACTATTTTTCTGTATAGATTTCACCTTATGCTTATCTTTAATTTTCAGCCTAAAGTATTCGGACTTAATACATCCCTTTTTACGATAATAATTACACACTAAATTTTTTCATATATGGATTTAGATCTAGATTTTGATTTACTACTGTCAAAGTTTTTCTTTTCAGATCTACCTCTAGAAACCAAGCCTTCAAGCTAATTTTCGCCAATTTCTTTGGTTATATCCTTACGAATTTTCTTAGATTTTAAAGTAGATTTAATTTTCCAATATGAGATTATTTCTAACCATAAATTATCGTATCACAAAAATACTTAAATAATGAGGGAAGGGAACACAATAATAAAATCTACGATTCTCATCATCGATTTTCACATCTATATTTCCTAGATCCATAACAATGGAATCAAATTTATTAATATGTGAGAGTATAAATGTACCTTCAATCATCCGAAGTATGTAGAGGGTTTTCTTCAGATGTGTATAAGAGACAGGTCTGAATAGTAGGGAAAGTATTTTATAAATTGAATACTAATGAGATATGAAGTTAAAAGTATGTGAAATAACATGAAACCCTTTGTATAAGATGAAGGAGTCTATTAATACTCCTGTCTCTTATACACATCTAGATGTGATGTAAAAGAAGAGTCTACCACTATCTTCCATGGCATTTTCATAAAGCACTGGAAGTGCTTGGTCAATGCCATGATGACATCAAGATAACCTCCATCTTGATTTTCCACATACCTAAGTTGACATTTCGGTCAAATTTCTTCACATGGATATTTGTTATCATCATAATGCCTTAGAACTTTCATGACAGCTCTAATACCAGTTTATAAGGGATGATTCTAAGAAATTGACAAAAATTCGAGACAAATTTGAAACAAACGATAACAAAATAGAAGAGAAAACAAAAAAGAAAAACACCAGATTTATATGGTTCGGTTGAAAAACTCTACAGGCGAGGGCCAGCAAAATATTTCACTATATGAGAGACTACAAAAGATTTAGGATAGTGCTTCTAAGCCACAAAAGCAATAATACAAAAGCATAAAAAGTCAAAATAAAACAAAAGACTTAATGACCAAAAAGGCCCAATAGCCCACTAAACTTTGTTATGTTTAGTGCTTGGTACATCTTAAAACCCAAAACCTTAGGTCTCTATTTATAAGACCAAAACTATAAAAGTCTCATTAGTTTAACCAAAATGGGACAAATACACACTAACACATATATTGATTTCTTGCTTTATATGTCCTAGTTGGTGTGAAAAGTATTATATATGTTAGTCTTCTGGTAAACTTATGGCTTAGGATATTGTGTTTACCTTTTAAATTTATGTGGTCTAACCTTGGTTTAAAAAATAAAAATTACTTAACAAAAACATGGCACCTAAGAGAAAACATGCTACCTTTATTTCAATAGCAGCAACAAAAATGCCTATACAAATTCAATTCATTATTTTGGGATAAAGGATAAATTAAAGTAAAATCAAGAGAAATGGGTCTCGGGGAATTGCAAATTTTTTGCTTTGGACAAAGAATATTTGTTTTTTTTTTACATGAAACACATCTAGATGTGTAAAGAGAGTGTTACTTGTTCACTATCATAGGTCCACTACCTAGCCCTTATAGACAGGTAGAGGACATAGTTGAGGTTGGTCCTCTCCAACTTCAACTTATATTCATTCCCATTAACTTTTCTATCATATCTTTTAAAATCATGTCTACTAATCTTCTTTCCTATACTAACCTCATCCTTGTCAATTAAGCTTAATTTTCTTTTGTTCCTCACATTCCTCCATTCCCTCTATATTACTAACATCCAGTAGAGGAACTCTTACAGTTCTAGGTAGGATCCTACCTTTCTCTTTCTTGTTGTCCTTTTTCCTTTTGACATATTCTTCCCTTTGTACAAATGCCACATCAATCTCCATCCTAGACTTCCCTATTGTTAACTACAGCCTCTTCTCTAACTTGCTCAATCTCTTCTACTCTTCTATCTTTCACTAACATTTCTCCTTCCTGGTTTCCCTTATTGTGGTCTTCATCACCATTCATTTTACCATTATTTTTTCGCCCGTAGCATCTGAATTTTTTAGTATGAACAAGCTAAACAATCCTTCTTGTTCCTTTGTATTTGGTCATCCTATAACTTTCTATTCAAAGGATTCCCCACTAGAAGTTTGTTTACCCTTCTACCTTCTGTCAGATCAGCTGAATTATTGTCTAGTTGACCCATTCTTCCACTCAGCTAGATTTCCTCTTTACTTTTCTCCTTCTCTCTATCATGATTCTTTGGTACCTCATCTTCAATGTGTTGTTGGATCCTTTTATGGATTTCAACAATATCTAGCTTCACTATCTTTTTTAGCCTATACATATCTTTTATTTCGTTTTCTCTAAGCCAAGCTCCAAACTAGATTTCTTTCATTGTGGGTAGAATACCGGGACCTGTCTCTTATACACATCTAGATGTGTTCTTGAACACCCTTCCCATAGCTACCCCACATCTTTGTTGATCCAATGAAGGGGCAAGTTCTATAGAGGAACTACAAATTTGAGTATCATCTTGTTCTATCCCATCTTGCCATTTTTCAATAACTAGAAACTGATTATCAAGTACCTAGGGTATACCATCCAGACTTTATCCATGTCAGAGTTGTTTGTGAAGACAAATTAGAAGTACATTTGCTTTTGTTTGTTGTAACTTTTAACTTAAAATGCATGACGGTATTGTGCCTGTCTCTTATACACATCTAGATTCCCTATAAGAGCTCAGATACAAAAGAGTATGAAATTGATGTTTACTTGATTCAGCTCCAAGGACACACTCCTATTTCCTCCCCACACAGGTCAAAATTTTAAAAAATTTAGGCTAATTCTTCCTCCATAAGGACTTCCAAGTAATTCAACCAAAAACTATGAGATAAACACCTCACTGACCTTTACTACTAAATCGTAGAGGGAAACAATAGACAAAAAACAAAGTTTTCGTAGACACAAAAAGGCAAACAAGTAAAGTGCACAAAATATGGACATGTGAGTTTAGAAAAATTAGTAAGGACTGTCTCTCAAAAAACAAGAAGAAAAGTAGCACATATCTAAGCTAAACAACTCGGAAAAAAGGTTAGTATCTGTCTCTTATACACATCTAGATGTGTATAAGAGACAGGTCACTCTCTAAATACCATGTTCATGCATTATGGACACTCAGTGTTGCTCCAAATCCTTACATAAAGGGGAAAGGAGGAAAGAAAAGGACATTAAAGAGAATTTGGACAAATTAAATCTACTCTATTAAATACCCCTGATCTAAGATAATGAATGAAGGTTTTGGTATTTTATTAGTGGAAATGATGGTATGGAATTTGATGGGAAACCCAGAAATATTTAGTGAATTCAAAAGGTTTTGAAAGTAAGAGAAAACTTTCATAAATGGGGGAAAGCATTCTAGAGAGATAAACTCTCATTCTAAATTATAAGAGACATGATGATAATTCAGGAAAAACTTAATCTAGGTTTTGATCTTTACCTAGATTAAGTTTTTCCTTAACCATCATCTTATGCAATAAATAACATTACTCTGGATATAAATAATATTCCATAGATTTAATTCACACCACAAAATTGAAGAATACTATTGCTGTCTCTTATACACATCTAGATGTTATGATGGCCAGAAGTGGCTTTCATTGAGGAAAACCACAACAGATGATGGATGATGGCTAGAGGGAAAAACTTACAAGGATATTGTCTTTTACCTAGACCTTATGATTTGGATTAAATTTTATGAAGTAATTGATATCAAGTACATGTAAATAATATTTCAAATTTAATCATACTACAAATTTAGCATGTTTTCTCTTAGGTCTGAGTCCAAGTTTGTTTGTTGGCCATTTGTTTTATGTGTGGCATCTTCTCTTGAACTTATGTTGAATGAAGGTGATTACCAGGACGATTTGTATGTACAAGTCTTCATAAAAGAGAACGTTTCTCTGACCTCGTATAAACAGGCATACCCGTGGTGACGGTGATTATGTTTCCCAGTAAAAGAAAGAGGTTGCAGGATTAAGAAAGGCGCCATATTTTTGAAATGCATTATCTAAATACTATAATTTGGCCCTCTTAGTTCATTGCACTCATTTGATAATATAAATGTAAATGAATGCACAAACTCTAGTAATTGCTCTCCTCATATAATTGCCAACTACTAAATCAATGTTGACATAGGTCACAAGGACATAGGCCTCGAGTCTAGATCTCGGTTCGATCCAATTGATGTGTTTATACGGATATAGATTTGAATATAAGTTGAAGTTGGATCCGATTCAACCTCAATTTGTCCTTATTTGTATAAGCGGATTGGATATATATATTCTAGAATGTGTAGTAAATTCATATCCTCTCTCTTCTTATCTTTTCTTGTCATTCTCTCCTCCAATTTGAGAGAGCTTTCCTTTTTTGTTCTTCTTCTCTTCCATCCATCTGAGTCTCTTCATTCATTTCTCACTCCATCTCAATCTCTCTTCCCCACCTCCCATTTTTTTTTTTTTTGTAGATAATCGTTGTCCAGCGCCATCAGTCGCCATCACTCGTCTTGCAACACTATCCTATCGTCGTCAACAGCCGTTCAACACATTCTGTTGCCATCAACAGCCTTCAACGCCAACTCCAGTTTGACTTCTTTTTATTTCTTATTGATTCAACTATTTGTGTCATATATGCTATTTTAATGTTTTAGAGTAATTATGTACAAAATTGAAATGATGAAATTGTTATTGCTATTGATGATGTTGTTGTGTTTATTGTTTAATGGATTGGGATTGAAGGTTGTTATCTTTTAGGCAGGTATATCTCAATCGTATCCGACCAGATCCGAGACTTACTCTAAAACATTAATGGTATACCCTAGGCAATCAGACCGAATTTGGATATGGATTTCTTAATCGGATCCACGTCTAAAATTATCAATTTTGACCCGTTTACAGCCCTACATGGACATTCTCTTTTTACAACAAACAAAAATAAATGCACTTGCACTTGGTTAAGCTTCAGTTCAGTCAAAGTAACAAGTGTTACCCACTCATTTTCATGTGTACATATTGTTCTCAGCTTCTATTTTGACAGAGCAGAAAGCGACAAACTATGCATAGTAATACAATATTTGGTCACACAATACCAACACCATTAATGGATAGCCAGTTCTAGAAAAGGTGGGGAAAACGACCTGATATAATGGAGGTGATTCCACGCCAGTGGTCTATGAAAACTGCTGAGAATGTTCAAACAGACGTATGCTAAATCGTTAGCAAGTATTACAGTGTGACATTTCATGTGTGCGCGCGTGTTTCTTGAGAGTTGGATATAATCCTTATAGATGGAGTCTTCTAGTGAAATGTATCCCTTATGAAGGGATCCACAACAGCTGTATTTCGTTCCTCCTGATAAAATAGGCTCCTGGCTGGGGACAACTATCTTGGTTCCCATGAGAAGAGCGGATTTTCCTTCTGATTCTCCTTCCTCATTGGCAACAAGAGACTTCTTGCTGACAATTCGATATATCTCTGTTAGAACTGTAATGAATGCAGGTTCAACGTTAGTTGCTTCAGTGATGATGTTTCCATGAAGTATAAGTTCTCCTTCTGGGCGAACTCTTTGTGGATGATATAGTGGTATCTTATCACGATTACTCTCAAGGTCAGACTTGTTGCCTACAAGCATGATAACTATATTTTTATCAGCCTGGCCCCGTAGTTCCTCTAACCACCTAGCAACATGATCAAATGATTGACGCTTGGTTATGTCATAAACCAGCATTGCCCCCACTGCACCTCTGTAATACGCACTTGTTACTGCACGATATCTGAGGTCACCACATGGAAGAATTAATAAATTGACATCAATAGAAGATAAAATGAAGTGAAAATAGATCATCAGGAGAGGAGGAGAAGAAACCGAAGTCCAGTAAATTAGCCAGCTTCTCCTTAATAGCTATTTGATGCTTTAAGAGATGTCAAAATAGGAAACAATGAATTAAATAAAGACAATAATATCTTTATGTGACTTGACAATTATTCCTAATGATCTTGAGTCCGATGTCTCTGGCTGACTGGTGGTCCTTAGAAAAGAACCAAGCACAAATAACAAAATTTAACAAAATGTTAACAAACAAATATATACAACATGTGGTACCAAGCAAGACCATAACTTATTGTTAGTCCAACAGAAGTCTCAATAGAATGTGCACATTGAACCAGTTTTCTCTCCGTTGCTACTTGATGAAATAAAAGCATTTCCCACATTCCCAACATCATATCATTATGTTTAGTTCCATAAAAGAAGATGCTCAATATCGACATCTAATGTCATTAGATCAGGAGCCATACCATCTGAGGCACACTCGGTGATTCTTATTGTTGTCTTGGACTACTGGCTCAGTGCTTTGGTTCAAATTACAAAAACGACCAATCTTTTCAAATTTTTGGGCCACTTGGCAACCTACGTAATTTTTTATTATATTTCTTCAGTATTTTCTTTGGCAATCCAACATCAGCTAGTTGAGTCGACTGTCCATTTTAGGGCTTGTTCTTAACAGCTTACTGAAAACTACTGTATAGCTGTTATAAAATTGAAAATAATGTTTGTCTGATATTTTGTTGACAAGTGTGAAAACATGTTTTTATTTTTATTTAGTAAAGTAACGGCTGTCTCTTATACACATCTATGAAATTTGCAAATGAACCCAAAAGCAACTTATCCATCAGGTTCTATAATAAGCAATCTTTCTCCTTTAAACAATTACTCAATCTCAAAGAACTATCTTCCAAAATGACCAGTTATTTCCATCAAAAGCCATTTATGCTTGCAAGACAGAAAAAATACCCATGATACGAACTATTAACTTCTACAAACAACCAGTTAGCAATTAACAGCTAAATCATTTCACGGGCACAAACATAGGGTAGGAAGACAGATATACATCAGTTTGCTGCCTCGATGAATTAATGAAGACAGGGAGCGGCCTCTGCTTTATATTGGTAGAAAGATTTTTCTTTTGAAAATTTTCTAGCATAACATGGTTGAACAGAAAAAGCAGGTCAAGTTTGTAGAACATAAGCAGAGCAACTAAGTATAACATACAGGTTATATGGTGGTGGCAACTACCAAAGAATAAAAATGATTGCATTTGTTAAATATATAAACATCTCACATTGGTTAGCCTAAGAGAGATCCTCAACTAATTAATAATGTAGATTCACACTACTCATTGTCAATTAGTTTTGAGATTGAATCTCATATTCTTTAACATGGTATCAGAGATAACATCAGACTTTCTCCTTCCATTCCACACGTGCCTTTGGTTCTCTCTAGCACAGTTCAACGGGCTCGCTCAACTCCTTGGGAGCTCAACCCAAATCATGGGTGGTTCTCTCTCTAACACTGGGCAATCAATTCCCCGGGAAGTCACGTGTGATAGGGAGTGTCAAATATAAAATATCCCTCATTGATTAGCCTAAAGATCTCGGACTAACTAATAAGGTTCATGGGCCACACCACTCATTACCAATTGGTTTTGAGATGGAAACTCATATTTTTTAACATTGTATCAGAACTAGCCTCAAGTTTTCTTCCTTCCATTCCACAGGTGCCTTGAGCTCTCTATAGCCTTATTCAACGGGCTCGACCAACTCCCTGGGAGCTCAACCCAAGTCACGGGTGGTTCTCTCTCTAGCTATACTAAGCACTCAACTCCCCAGGAGTTTAACCAACCCAAGTAACAAGTTCTCTCTAGCCCCGGGTGCTCAACCAACTCAAGTCACGGGTGAAAAGGGGTGTTAAATATAAACATATCTCACATTGGTTAACCTAAAGATTTTGGACTAATTAGTAAGGTTCATGGACCACACCACTCTTGTCAATTGGTTGGTGAGACAGGAATAATCCCATGTTCTTTAACAGTATTGCACTCTCAAGATCCACATGCTCATGCAGTTTACTCTGAAAATTCCACTTCACCAAAGAATTCAAGCTCTAGGCATATACATCTCCGCATCATGTCTTAATCACCTTGTCTCTAGGGAAACTTTTCTCTTTCACTAGGTTAATACGAACATGTGCTTCCTTCACGCAAATAAACATAATAAGTTGGCAATACATATACAATGGACTCTCGGAATAACTTAAAACTATGAAAAATAAGCTACTTAATCAGTCTTCCACAAGTCGCATCAATTACCTGCTTTCACAGCTTATGATCTAATACCCACAAGTTCAAAATCAACACTATGCAATCAGATTGAAAGTACCATTAACTATCTCTTTCTGTACCAACTCCTAACCTGAAACTTAGACATATATAGTAGTACCAAACCATGATTTTTCACCCAGTCAGATAATCAGCTCACAAAATCTGACAAATTTACAAGATCCCTCTTCTCTGTCTTACAGGTTTGCAACCAATAGTTTTTCTTTTCTTTAAAAAAAAAATAAAAAAAAAATAAAGAATCCTCAACCTAGTATTGTTAATGAAACAGAAACACTTTCTGAGAGCTCCATTTAACAAAGCAGGAAAAACCATGACAGGCTAAATTGCTAGCTTATCCAATTACTAATCCAATAGTAGAGCTTCAAATCTTCACCATCATACTCAAATTGCTATCACTGTTACACCGATTGTTCATATCCCAAATGCGGGTCATTTGCAATCCAAAATGCTCAAAGTAGCACTCCCTAAAGGCAAAGGAAGGACTGATCTGATATAGTCTAAAATTAAAATGTTATTATTAAAAAAGAAAAGAAAAAAGAACTCAGTTATTTGAATCATTGAAATATGTAAGTGTTTATGATTATGTTTCATCTTTCTTTGAAATTGTTTGATTGCTCTAATTTGTATTGTGAGTCATGAAGTTAACTTATGCTATTGTTTCTTATGCATTTATGCTTCATTATTTTGTTTACTAGTTAATACTATAGTTTTGAATTTTATACATAGCAATTTTAAAGTTTTTTCGACAAAATAGTAAACTGACTGATTCTACCAATACAACATGCACGGAAAAGTCCAATACCAAGTACACGCACTCGTGCCCGTGCCAAGTAAATTTGTACCATGATCCATGTAACACTAGTAACCCATTCAATCGAGAATGCACAAAATTCTAGACAACTGACCATAAACATTTCAGATCACAGCTTAGAACTTCATAGAAAGTAATAATTGTTTTTTTATCAACATCAGTATACTTCAAAAATAAAAATGAAAAATAAAAAAACAACTCTGCTAAATCATAAAGAAAAATAGAACTGAATAATGAATTTAAAAAAAAAAAAATTTGCTACTACCTTTCTGTGTATAAGAAGTGTCCCAACTTTGAGCTTTTATTGGCTCACGGACGTCCGACTACCGTCCGCGTCTGAAATTCAACGCCGATGGTGGCCTTCGAATCGAGACTAAACTCATTTCTGGAGAATCGAGCAAGCAGCTGCGACTTTCCGACGGCGGAGTCCCCAATTAGGACTATCTTGAAAACATAATCAATTTTCTGATTTAAATTTCCTCCACCACCTACTCCACTGTACAAATTCGGCATATTTTCCCTTGTTTTTTTTTTTTTTTTTTATCAAAAAAGTAAATAATGCAGAAAAACCGATTTAGTTGAAATGAATCGAAGATCGATCAAGTCGTTCAACTAGTTTACTGTAGAAAAGGAAAAGAGGGAGTTAGGGTTTCGGTAAAAGATGATTGGAAAAGATATGAGATGAGCAAATGGGAAATCGAGAGAGGAGCCGGTATTTTTTTGAAGAGTTTGATGGGTTGACTGAGTAATACTTTGTACAAGTATAGAACTCAAATGTTATACGAGTGTGGCTGCAATTTTCCATCTCTTTCTTCTGGGTAAAACACAAACACCCCCTTATACATATTGATGTGTATATAGGTCCTTGAATTTCTAATTGTGCCAAATTGCCTCCTTAAAGTATGGAAATGCATAAAGTTCTTGACGCCGTTAACTAGAGACCGATGAAAAGGCCATTTTGCCCACTACACTTACTATTACTCTTAGATTGAATTGGCGGGAATAAAGGAACGTTATGAACTAACCCGTGGTGTGGCCCATGAACCTTATTATTGTTGTAGGACAACCCACGATAGCATAATCTCCATTAATATTCACTGCATACTCTGGATAATCTCTACCCAAAACAAAACATACCCGAAAAGTATAAGTCGCAAGAGTGCTTACTTTTGAGAAAGTAAAGTGAAGAATCAGATCCATCCTCGTGTTTGAAGTTCAGCAGTACAAGAAACCAAAGTAAACAACTTTTTTCTGCCAATTAAAGGTAATAGTTACATGCATTATCAACTTAATCTATTGTTTTGCATGATTGCCATTTAGGGATTGTGAAAAAGAAAACACATGATAAAAGTTACTTAAGATTTTATGATAGATCTGAAGCCGTATGTCTGTCCACAAGTTATTGTTTGTTTGATCAAGCATTTATCATAGATTTTCGGAATATTAAAACGAAAAGGAATTTGTATTGATTCCCTATGATATAGTCAATTTTGTTGATTTAGTCAATACTATATCTAGTTTGTAAATGGCCTGCTGTGATTGTAATTCATATATGTCATAATGGGTTTCTACATATAAGTAGTTATTTATTGGAAAATTTTCAAATATTTGTCATAACATCATATTGCAGAGCATTCACTTGTAACGAAATTATGATTAGGTATATATTTGACAAGTTATTTAAACATGTTGCGTTTACATTTAATGAAATTCTATCAACTTCTTTGTATATGTGGTCCTGTAAATAGGACTAGGATCTGTAGATTTACATGGTAATGAAAATATTTGAACTATGTTCTCAATTAAAGTAAAATAACTATAAAAGGTCAAATATTTTCATTAAGCAATTGTTTCGTACTCTACCATTACTAGTGTTACTTTATTTATTGGACATGTTTGATTATTGTGTAATATTATAGGAATAGGTTCAATGGCGGATGCTAAATTTTGATTGAAGATTCATTATGGGGGACAATTCCCGATGTTTGGAGCAAATAACTCATGTGTTGGGGGTAAGATCTCGTATGTTGATTCAGTTGATCCGGATTGCATGTCTTTCATTGAGTTGCTGGGTATAGTGAAAAATTTGGGTTTTCCAACTACTGTCAATTTGTATCACTTGATTCCTAATCTTGACATGAATGGATTATTGAGAATGATTTTTGGTGATACTGATGTTTTAGACATGTTTGCGATGCATAACAGCTGGTCGTGAAACAATTGATGTATATGTGGATCATTTCTTCATGTTTGACACAATGAATAGTGCACCTGTTCAAGTTAACAATGGTAATGCAGTGGAGAATACAGCTTATAATGTTGGTCCCAAAACAACCTAAGAGAGGGGGTGAATTAGGTTTCTTAAAAAATATACTTTCAGAAATATTGAGATTTTTCAAATATAAACTGATATAATAAAATCAATGGATCCTAGTGACATCATATTTTCTGCATGTTTCAATGTATTAGATGATTTTTACTTAATGTCAATGTAGTTATTTATCTTCCAATAAATACTCATGCACCTCTTATTTTTTTTACACTTGATGGTTGGAGCTCGTGATACTAGCGTTGGGTTGGACGTCCGAGACAAATTGGAAGCGTCCCGACACAGTCCGATCTTCATGCGATTGTTGAAGAGCTTTGAGCGTTCGATGCATCGTCCGTTCCTTCGTCCGATAGAGGCAGCGGTCATGTTTGTGCAGTAAAGAAGCGGTAGGATCCTATTTCTTTCGCTCGCGCGTTCGGACGGTTGCAAGCGTCGAGAAGTTTTGACCCAATTCATGTTCGGCGTCCGAAAGCCGTTCTATAGCAAAATAGATAACAACTGCAAAAACTTGTTCAGAGTTAAATGGAGATTCATCATCAAAATAAGGTTTGTAAAACATCATATAATATTGAAGCACATGTAGAAGCTGCAATAGACTTCAATCATGGGGATGATGAGACTAACATGTAGAGCGATGTGAATATCAATGAAGTTGAAGAAGTATTGAAAGGAATTCCAATTGGTGCAAATTCATTCTTTGAATCTTCAGATTATGAATTTTGTATTTTAAGTGAAGGTTGTGAAAGTGATAAAACATCATCAAATGATAATGATTCATTGACCAACTCTGGTGATAGCTCAAGTGGCAATTCTTATGGCAATTTCAGCTAGTAGAAGATGACATTTATGCTGGATCATTTGCTCATGGTGCTGGTCCTTCTCACAGTGTTGGTTATTCGCACGGTGCTGGTCCTTCTCTCGAATAACCATTTGGAAGGATCTCATATCCAACATCTTATGAGAACTCCATAAATAATGGCTTTGATTTCAAATATGTTAAGAATGATAGATAGAGTCACGGCCATCTGTCATGGATGATTGCCCATGGAGAATTTATGCATCAAAGATGCATGGAAGTAATACTTTTCAAATTAAAAGTTTGATTGAACACAGAGTTCATCCCAAGAGGTACAAGATCAGAGGCGCTACCTCAACATGGTTGGCCAATAAGTATATGGACAAATTGGTCGATGACCCTTTTTGGAATGTGAAGGCAATTCAGAGAAGTGTAAGAAGAGAATGTATAATGTTTATGTCAAGAGGACAACACATATAGAGCAAAACGAAAAGCATTAGAGGCAATTGAGGGCGATCACAAAGAACAATTCTCTAGGGTAAGGGACTATTGTGAGATGATCTTAAGGCAAAATTTGGGTAGTGTTGCGAGGGTTAAGGCTGAAAGGCCACTGCCATACTCAGCAGCTCAATTTCAGAGAATGTTTGTTATGTTTGATGCTCAAAAGTAAAGGTTTTTTAGGCGGGTGTAGACCAGTTATCGGTTTGGATGCATGCCATTTGAACATCTCCTTTTGGAGGACAACTAATGCATGCAGTTGGTAGAAATGGAAATAATCAAATGTATCCTTTAGCACTTGCAGTTGTGGAAATTGAAAACAAAGATAGCTGGATGTGGTTCATTGAACTACTACTGGAGTGTATTGGTAGGCCTGAAGAAATGGGATGGATCTTCATCAGTATCACCAAAAATCATTCTGTATCCTTAAATCAGTTGAGTGCTTGCAATTTAATTGATTGTTAACATTTCCAATAAATCTATGATAGGGTCTTAAGGAGACTTTCAATGCTATCATGCCAGGAGTGGAACATAGATTTTGTCTACGACATCTTTATGCTAATTTTAAGCTTCTATTCAAGGAAAAGATTTGAAAGACCTCATTTGGAGATCTGCTTCTGCTTATACTCTTGAGGAGCATAGAGAACATATGAATGCTCTTAGAGTATTGGAATCAATCCGCTCATGATTGGCTATTAAGAGAGCCACCTTATACATGGGCAAGATCACATTTTTCACCAAGATCAAAATGTGATATGATAAGCAATAACATTTCTGAATCCTTTATCAATGGGTTAAGGAAGTAAGAGATAAACCCGTGATTACTATGATGGAAATGATAAGGAGGCAACTAATGTCCAGGTACCAAGAAAAGAAAGATATGATTTCCAAGTCTAATGGGCATATATGTCCTAGGATTCAGAAAAATATCGAAGAGATTAAAATTGCTGCTACATGTTGTGAGGTTAGTTTAGCCGGAGAAGCTGTATATGAGGTGGTTCAAGGACAAAAAAATTTTATTGTTGATGTGCGAAGAAGAAGCTGTACATGCAGAAAATTTGATATGACTGGGATACCTTGCTTACACGGATCTGCGGCCATCACGAGCTCCAACCATCAAGTTGAGGAGTTTGTGCATGAGTATTATTGGAAGACAACATATCTGAAAGCAATATGAACATATGATTGTGCCGAATGCATGATAAGAGTCAATGGATACAAACTCTAGATGTGTATAATGCCCCCTCACATGAGAAGAGCTCCTGGAAGACCAAAAAAAGCTAGAAGAAAGGGTATAGATGAACCAGAAAATAACACTCTGGTTAGGAGACACTTTCAGCAGTTAAGGTGCAGCAATTGTGGCAATTATGGCCATAATATTAGGACTATTGAAGCTCCTAGAAAACAAAAGAAGACTGCTCAAAATTTTCAGGTCTATTACAGCTTTATAACCTATTAATATTTGCTCACTAAATAAAAATTAACAGTGATTTTTCCTTCTTTTATAGGGTGGAAGAGGATCTGCTCCAAATACAAAGGAAAGTATGAATCATGAGGTAGTTGGTGTAAAAAAAATAAGAGGTCGAGGCAATAGGAGAGGAAGAGGAAGGGGATCATTTCTAAGTGGACATGGCAATCCCTTGGGTCAAAATGGTGAAACTTTCAGTGGGGAACATGCTATTTCTACTATCATACATTGAGTAAATAGACAATGTCTTACAAAGATGTCCAACTAGAAGCAATATAACATTTTCTACTGTAAGCAAAATCGATGAATTTTCATTTAGTTCTTGCATCTTTGTTTGTTAACAAATCTGGTTGCGCTCCATAACTTAGGTTGGACAATGCAGTTAATTCAAGGTGCTTGTACTTGAGAATCAACTAGTGAGGAACCAACCAGATTCGGTCATCTTATATTTCTCTTGTCAAGGCTCACGAAGGACATTTGGGAGCACTTCTCAACAAAATTCTGCTATCCTTACTCCAAATATCTCATCTCACGCATCTCAGACAACAATCAATCAAAATCAAACTAATTGTGAAGCTGGACCATAAAAATCTACTGCTTATTGATATTTCAGAACTGCTCTCAGGACATATAGATTAATTGCACGTATGACTTAATGTGGTGTTTGCTTTTATTTTAGATATGTCTTTGTTTAGGTTTTCATTCTTATATGTTCATTTCCTTTCTTTGTTTCATTAGAAAGTATTACTAGGTGTTTTGGTGTTTCTAGATACGATCTAGAAGGTTTAAGTGGGCAAATAAAAGTCTTTTGTTTGCTTAATGACGAGGGAAGTTTAAGATTTCTGAAGTTAGTTATTATTGTATAATTGTGTTTTTTATTCAATTCTTTAGTATGTAAATTACACAAAATGCAGAAAAAAACAACATTGTTAATTCCAGAATATCATAAACATTCAATTGATAATCTTTTTATATTCAACACAAACCCATAAATATTAAATCCAACACTACTTCTGTCAATTCACACTGCTGCTTATGGCTGATATATGTGCTAATTTCTTTCACCAATTCCATTATGAATCATAGCTAAAGTTACAATGCCAGCAACCAACAAAAAAAAATCAACATCCAATCTTTCTCTTCAATTGTCGATTTCTTACTTCCATCTTCAAATCAAAATTTTCCATATGAAAATGCTCATGGATGTTAACTCAAATAATTTTTCAGTGAGCTTTTTGAGAGCCTCAAACTTGTTGATTTTTCAGTCTTAAGTCATTAATGCTTTCATTAGCAACTCCAAATTATTTGCACAACATTCATTAACTCCTCCTGATGCCTGGATAACATGTTCACATTTCTGAGGCACAGAAAATTTCTCCTTAACCTTTTTTGTTTCCTTTGCTTGTAAAATTCCTCAATGCTCAAAAAATGTAGTCTAGTCTAGTTGTGTAATGTAGACGTGGCTGCTTTATTTCATTCCCGTGAGGAGGGAAGACCAAGAAAAAAGCCAAGGTTTTGTACTATGAATATGATTAGATGAGTTTTCTTCTCTCTGTTATTCATCCATCTAGCTTTGTATAAGAGAAGGCATAATTAAGAAGTCACTGAGGGGAATTTCATGTAACTGGTTTACGCAGATAAGATCGCTGATATTTTGGTCCGCAAATTCTACATCTAGATGTGTATAAGAGACAGGTATCATGGATCTCTTTGGTCCACAAATTTCCATATCACTCTCTTGGAATGTGTGAAATGACTACGCCATGTAGACTGCTCCACACAAATTTTCCTGGAGATGTATTGGGACTTGGGAGTAAAACAGGAGTGGAGACATGTGTTTCACTATGTAGTGCTTAAAATCTCTTATAAGGTAGATGTGTATAAAAGACAGGTTAATGATATGTTCAATATGTGAATTAAAACTCAAAATTTGGACGGCTCTGTTAACGGTATTTTGGATTTTAAAGTCCATCAATACTCTAAGGAGGCAATTTGACACAATTGAGAGTCTAAGGACCAACTTAGAACCCAAGTATAGTTGAAGGGGGGTCACTGTATTCTTGCTAATCCAGTCGAATAATTTATTAATCAAATTTATGTGCTTAGTTTTAAAATGTAAAATTATTGGATTAATTACACTTTGTCCTGTAAAAGTGTCTCAATTTGTCCCATATAAAAAATTTATGTACATATAACCTTTACTAACGGTCAAAGTCAACCATTAGTCAAAATGACACAAATTTATTAAAATACACTTTTATAATTTTAAGGTTAGTTACACTTTACTCTTATATGACACAAAAGTGTATTTCAACCCCTATTTGATAAAACCACTAATACATTAATTTTAAATAACGACGTCTTTCATTACTCATTAGATGATTCTACTAGCAGATTCTATTAGTAGTAGTGCTGTCTCAATACACATCTAGACGACACATTTTTCATAAGACCTGTCTCTTATACACATTCTTGTTGTCCAATGACCTTTATACCCTTTCTAGTTTTCATTCTAGATTTGGGGTAACAAGTGAGATAAGATTAAAGTTGAGGGACTAAAGTATAATTTTTTAAAATTTAACTTTACTTATTAAGAAGGTAGTTCAATTATCTTCATTTCAGTCTTACTAAAGTAAAATACTTTTTCAAACTCTCTCAGACCTCTTTCACCTATAAAAGAAATTAGTCGACAAATAGGTTAATTGAGTTGAATTGAAGGTTTATAAGCATTTCAAATCCAATATTTTAGCTAGCTAGGTAAGTTATTGGTGATTCCTTATCCATTTCTTGAGTTAGGTTTCATGGTCCATTTCAAGAATCATAAGTGCTTAAATATTATCGTTAATAATTAATTCTTCTTGCCAAATTATTCTTTACTTTGTCCAGTCTTGATTTGTTTGTAAAAACACTTCTTAAACATGAGATTTGGGGTGCATAGATTTAGGGCTGGATACTTGGGCGAATTTTACTTGTTCCTAGTCTTTAAGCCTAGAATTTTGTTGTTTAGTCATACTTTCACTTGCTTAGATTTTCACAACTTGTTTATACAAGTTTTAAAACTTGTTCAACCTCTAATGTGTGGTATTACCTTCCCATGGATTTAGGTTAAGGAAGTAAGGTTTTTGCCAAGTGAAGTTAAGGTTCCAAAATAGGAATTCGTAAGGAGAGTAGTTCTTACATCTTTTTATAATGTTTGGTATACTTCTTATATGCAGGAACGAATCTAAACAAGCGAAGCCAATATTGATTGGTTTTATGAAATGAATATTGAACTTTGCATTAGTAAATGCTTGGTGTAAGTTTATGGATCAATCGTTATAAGTGTTTGGCTTCGCATGTTTAAATCTGGTTCATTGAGCATAGAGTGATGATTTAAAATGCTAATCACTCAAAAGAGCATACATGATCGAGCACATAGGGTTATAGAACATTGCACTAGTGATCGCCATTTTCGTAGGTGTTGTCCCCTAAGTTATTTGTTGAACAAGGTTAGGTTGCAATCCCTTACATGTTAATCATCTAGAGTATTACATGGCATCCATAAATATTGTTAGTGACACAAGGTTTGTTTATCATTGTATTAGAAACATAAGCATACATCATGACATAGGTCCAGAGGATTTTCCAGAAAAATTTCTATGTGTATAATGAGACTATAATATAATTTGTTGATCCAATGATGCTCTTTTGGAGTAATCCTTGCAGTTTAGATATCACTTAACCAAGGTAAGAATGAATAATTATCTAAGTGGTATGCATTAATTATACAAGTAATCAGTCTAAAGTCTTCTAACAGCCAGTTGTTGCTATGAAT